>PVIC010035231.1:0-19156 GCA_004025085.1 Thryonomys swinderianus | reverse complement strand
TTTTTTTTTTTTTTTTTGCTTTTTGGAGACAGGGTCTCGCTTTGTAGTTCAGGCTGGCCCTGAGCTCACTATGGTGCCCAGGCAAGCCGCCGCGAACTCAGCAATCCTCCTGTCTCTGCCTCCCGAGTGCTGGGATTACAGGCATGAGCCACCACGCCCAGCATTATATGTGGTAACCGGGGATCAAACTCAGGTCCTTGCGCTTGCAAGGCAGGCGCCGGAACCACTGAGCTAACCCTCCGGCCCCCTTCTATTCTCTTTTACTAGTTTTATAGTTTCCAATCTTACATTTAAGTCTTCAATCAAGTTTGAATTAATATTTGTAACTGGTGAGAAATAGGGGTTTAGGATCATTCTCCTGTGTATAGATGTCAAACTTCCCAGGACTATTTATTGAAGACATTGTTCCTTGTCTAATGCCTGTTTATAGGACTTCTGTTGAGAACCAGTTGTGTGTAATTGGGTCTAGGATTTCTGTTCTGTTCCATTGGTTTATGTGTTTGTTTTTATGCTAATACCATGTTGTTTTGATTACTACAACTTTGTAATATGTTTTGAAGTTAGGTAATGTGATCCTTCCAGCTTTGTTCTTTCTGCTTAAGATACCTTCGGTCATTTTTTTTCGCTCCATACAAAATTTAGGATTATTTTTTTAATCATTGTGCATTATGCATTGTGTGCACAATATCAGTGGAGTCTTGACAGGAATCAAATTGAGTCTGTGATGACTTTGGATAGTGTGGGATCCAGGGTAAGGGAATGTAACTAGGACCTCTGGATTTAGGTTCTAGTCTCCTGTGAGTTGAGAGCACACAGCGAAATAACATGAGGCTTAGAGAAACTAGGCTTGGGCCGGATCCATGCTACTCTGGGTAGCAGAAGACACCAGGCCCCAGCCTGCCACAACTTTTATTCAGCACCTCTCTAGTAACAAAAATGTAACAAAGGGCCAGAGGGTTAGCTCAGTGGTTCTGGCGCCTGCCTTGCAAGCACAAGGACCTGAGTTCGATCCCTGGTAACCACATATAATGCTGGGCGTGGTGGCTCACACCTGTAATCCCAGCACTCGGGAGGCAGAGACGGGAGGATTGCTGAGGTCGCGGCGGCTTGCCTGGGCACCATAGTGAGCTCAGGGCCAGCCTGAACTACAAAGCGAGACCCTGTCTCCAAAAAGAAAAAAAAAAAAAAAGTAACAAGGACTCAGAAGGCAGGGTAAACACCAGAAATGGAGCAGTCCCATCTTGAAACATCACAGGATGTTGGACGACCAGAGTCCTTGTTGTTCTCCAAGGTGAAGGTGAGCTGAATGCAAGGTTGTAGGCAGCCAGGAAGGGTGTTCCAATTATTTCTCCCAAACAGGATTCTTTTGCAATCTAGTTAAGTCCAAAGTCTGTCTACAGGAAGGCCTGGTTAGTTTTGACCTTCCTATTATTCCTCCCAAACAGGATTGTTCCCAATAGGATAGTATAGACATTTTTTTTTTTTGAGACATGGTCTCGCTTTGTAGTTCAGGCTGGCCCTGAACTCACTATGGTGCCCAGGCAAGCTGCCGTGAACTCAGCAATCCTCCTGTCTCTGCCTCTCGAGTGCTGGGATTACAGGCGTGAGCCACCACGTCCGGCATTGTGGTATGCGGTATGTGGTTACCGGGGATCGAACTCAGGACCTTGCGCTTGCGAGGCAGGCACCGGAACCACTGAGCTAACCCTCCGGCCCTCCTTGTTACTTTTGTAGTTTTTGTAAATGGGGTTGTGGAAATCTTAACTCCTTGAGTTGAAGTCATTGATGGCATGCTTCATATTGAATGGAGCAGCACAGGTTGGAAGCAGTTCAGCCTTCTTGTTTTAGTGCAGATTTAAAGAAATTAAACCCAGTCATATATATTAACCAGTTCCACTCATATAAGGCAGGTGGTTTTTAAAGGAGGAAGCAGCATGCAGTCTTTATCTCACTTTGTCATTTGTTCAATGTATATTTCCTAAGAATACTGTAAGTGCCCAGCTCTTCATTACAGTCTAGGATTCAAATGCATGTAAGATTTCAGTTTGATCGTCTGGAAGACAAATAATATTTTAGTTAACATGTAGTATTTCTTGAACATTTATATGCCACGGAGCATGCTAAGCCCTATGCGTAGTTTTCTGTTAAATTCACAGTAAAGTTATACCTGTTATTTAGACAAGGATATGGCAGTTAGAACAAAGTTAAGTAGTGGATATTGGCAAATGGGAAATCCATGAATTATACAAGAAGGTAAAACGTGCGTGGGTGTGATTGGGAACAAGGAGGTAAGAGAAGATTTGGTAACCAGAGATGACATTTCAGTCTCAAATGATTAAAAAGAGTTTTCAAGGCCTGTAAGATATGTTGAGAAATGAAATAAATGGCATTTGAGATGAAATGGAATTCATTTATTATGTGTGGGTGAAAGGATGAGCCAGAGTAGTGGTATGTTCAGGGAATAGTGTTAGATTATGGCACATAAGTTTGTAGGGGAAGGAAGGCCAGGGTGACAGGGAGAATCAGGGATGCAATGACAAAGAAAGGAATCTCTTTCTTCACACAGACACAGTATTAGGACTATTTTCCCAGAAGTGATTATTCACTGATTTGAAACCTTAGGAATTATGCAAAGAGCAGCTACTAGTGCCAAAGAGAGAAATGAGAGAGATTTTTGCCACTGAGCATCAGTTAACACATAGCAGAAACATTATTGAGGTGAGAAGGTAGGCAGAAACTTGAAGACTCATAGGACCCCCAACATTAGTACAGCTTGAGGAGAAAAGATGAAACTACTAGTTGTGGGAAGTCAGTCTGATAGAAATGCTCCTATTTAAATTGGTCAAAGTGATAAAAATAATAATAATACAAAATAATACAGCAATAAATGTGCTAGTACTTCTATAACCACTGAATTTATTATCCTAATTGGGGGTGAAACTTCAGTAGTATAAAATTTATAATAATTGGCAAAATTTAAATTTAAATCCAACTAGTACAGCACACCCACCACAATTCACAATTTAAACATAATGATTATTTAACAATTATTTTATTTATTATATGTTTAGCTAGCTAGTAATCAGAACCAAAAAGGAAATAGGATCTAGATAAATCACTAACTCTGGCTTCTAGAAGTGGTATAATGCAATGCACAAGTGGTCACATAATGAAAATGTAACAATAGATGAAAGATTGAAGAAGTAAGGAAGCAATAGGTAAAACAGAAACTTGTTAACCGAGATTACAATTCAAGGGTCCACAAGACACAATGAGGCCACAGATTTACATTGTCTAAAGCAACATTTTTCGGAACTTTACATTCATTATCAGTTTGTAAAAAAGAAAAAAATATATTTCACATAAGATATATTTAGAACTTACTTGAAGCTATTGAAACATGGCATCACTAAGTCTATACCTCTACATGGTGATAGTTACCAATAGCTGAGTGAAAGCTTCCCCTTTAAATATTTTATTTATTAATTAAAATGAATGACATTTATTTGCAGTGGACAGAAAGCAGCTGGAGCTAGCTTCATCACAGGGGCAATGTGACTGAATGTTAATATGGACTGGGGGTCAGAAATAAGTAGCCTTCAGGAATCCAGTGTTGTTGGCTTTGTGTATCTTAGGTGTGTTTCCTTCTGCGTATCTCTTTATCTTTTTCTCTTGGAAAACCACAGCCCATACTGGACAAGAGACAGCTCCTTCATCTTCTGAGCTCATATGTGACAGCTCAATCACATGGAAAGTACTGGAACTCTTCATTCCAATCCTAACATTACAGAGAACTAAATTGATAGAGCTGGCTTCAGTGAGTTTCCCACTTCTAGATAAGTTTGAGTCATCTCTGTACAAGAGACTGGGGTCAAGTAATATAAGCTGGTAGCACACCTTTGCTAGAGAGAGTTATAAGGAGATCACTATGTACAGAACAGAGACTTCCCATGGTGTCCCCTATGCCAAAAACTATTTTGGCTCTTTTTTACTTTGCTGTTGCTTCTTAAGTTCCCTTCAGGGTCACTTAATTCACTTCATGCCTGGCCAGTCTGACACATTTTGTGGCTTAAGCCCCACTCTCTCGGGAATGTGCAGGGTTCAATGTCCCCAGTGACCTGGTCTGTTCCTGTGTGAATGGGTTCCTATTACTACATGAAGGAATTGAGAAAATAATTTCCCTAACACTCTTCTCCAACTTATTTTAGCACTTTGAAACCCATAAAGCTTCCTTCAGTGACTTAAAATTATTTCTATCATTCATTGCAATGATATGAAAGGCCAGTGAATGGCCCTGTTCTGTACAGGTAACTCTAGATGATACCAGCTGAAGAATTACCAAGAGTTGCAGTCATAAATGTAACATTTGAGCTTCAGAATCAGACAGGGTATTATAGTTGAGATCAAGGGTGACCCTCAGAGATCTCAGGCACTTGTAGGTGAGGCTTACTGAAGGTGACTGAAGTATGGAAGCACTAGAGCTGATCTGGTCTCAAGAGATGGAGCCTGATGAGAAGAGGCTGGTCATGGTGGCTATGACCTGGAAGGGTGCAGCTCCCTCCTTAGCTCCTTCCCTCTCTCTCCCTGCTTCCTGGATCCCCTGATGCGAGCAACTTTTCCTCCACTACACTTCTCTGCCTTTGAGCCAGCTATGGACTGAAAAGAGAGGCCAAAGTAAACTAAATTGTGCATATCTGGTGTTGAATTCAAGCGATAAGAAAGTGACTGAGACACAAGTTGGCAGTGATTTACTGTGTTACTTCCTTACCGGTCTTCTTGACTTGCAAGAGTTTTCTAAGGTTGTGCTTTTAAAAAAAATTTGAATCTTTATTGGTACACTATATATACACATAGTGATCGCACACAATATTGAGAATTTGTACTAGCATAGGACACAATTTCTCACTTTTTCCCATTCCTCCACTCAACCCCCCACCATCCACTCCCTATATACATAAACTTTGTTTCCTTTTTCTTATTACTATCACATTTTTCTTCCTCTTACTTACCCCTACACCACATTTCCCTCTGAATATTTTCTATTTCCACAGTATCTACCATATATTATAGAGCTCATTTACATCTTCAGTTTCTCATACCAGAGAAAAGATATTTACAGATCTGTGACCTATTTATTTCACTTATGAGTATGTCCTGAAGATACATACATTTGAATATAAATGACTCAAACTTAACATTCTTTATGACAGAGTAATACACAGTTTTATAGAAAAACCACATCTTCTTTATCCAGTCTCCAGTTGATGGGCATTTGGGTTGTTTCCAAGTCCAAGGTTATGCTTTTGAGGTGACACTTTGGACATTTCTTGCTTCAGTGATTTCTCTTAGAGAACTTGTTAAATGTTAATTTCCTTCCTGAAACTCTTTACTATTGCTGCAGTTAATATTTCATGGATTCTTCTGTCAGCCAAGTTCCTTTACCAATTTTATCAGAGGTGTAGTGCAAGTTGCCAGCTATCTCTAGAGGGTGCTGAGAAGGAAGCCTTCACTACCCAGTAAAATACATACCTGGTCTGGCTGAATCTGCTCTCTCTCAAGCTTCTGAAATGCACTTCTGAAAAGATCCAGTCTCCAATTCTACCTCTTCTGGGATTTTACTTTTTATAAATAGAATAGAATTATCTTGATTTCCTCAAGTGAAGAGCCATTTATTTTCAGGGCGAGAGTGTAGACTTCTCACTAACCGAAGTACACAACACCTTAGACAGAGTTCACATGGAACATTTGGAAATTGGGCACACTGGATTCCTTTCACTTTCTTCTTTGATGAAGCCAGTCTAGCTTTTACCAATGTGTATATATGGCTCTGTGTCTGTTAATTCTGTCTCCTTCTAATCTTTTAGTTGGCAGACTAATGTAATATTTATTACAAGTAGCAATAATAAGTTTTACTGAGCAAGTACTATGTATCAGACACTATTGTAAATTCTTGACAATACAAATCTGATGAAATGGCTACAATAATTATATCATACTGACACAGGAGAATTAAGGCCTAACTCCCCACCTGAAACGTGAGTTCATGTTCTCTAAAAATCGAAGAATGAATTTTAGGAACGACGGAGGTTTGAGTAGGAAAATTTTATTGAGAGAGAAAGCTTCTGCCTTAAGAGAGACAGAAGGGGGGGACCGGAAAGTGGGTAACCCCCCTACCTCACTTTTTAGAGGGCTTTTATGGAGCAAAGCCACAAGGTGAGGTGGGTCTGAAATAGGGGGCTACCAATAAGATTCAAAAAAGGAGGACGGGTTGCAATTGACCAATGAGTACATTAGGGGCTTCCAATAAGATTTGAAAGAAATGGGCAAACCGTGGCTAACCAATGGGTAAATGACAAACATAGTTACTTCAGCAACTTCGATTGAATGGGGTCCAATGAGAAATCAAGCTCTAGAGGGTCTTGCTTGTCAGGAAACTCCTCTAGGTGGTTCAAAGTCCTGTCCTGCTTTTTGGGGAATTTGCAATTGTTGCATTCCCAGGGAGGGGCCGGATGCAGATTTTGACATTCCATCCTGGGAGAATGAGGTCTGCAGTCACTGCTATCTGGAAGTGTAGTTTCTCATTGATGGTGTTGACCTTTGAGGATGTCCTTTTTGCAAGTCTTTCAAGAGCCAGCCCTATCTATCTGCCTACATATGTCTAGCTGGCTTTTCTACCTATAATAATACCAGAAGCACTGCTACAGTTTGATGGTTCCTTCCAAAACTCAATTTGAATTTTAACTGCCAATGTGATGGTATCATAAGTGAGACCTTTAGGAGGTGATTTAGTCAGGAAGGCTCCATCCTTATGGATGGATTGTCATTATCCTCAAGATGAGTTATTACAAAAGCAGGTTCGACTTTCTTCTCTGTCTCTGTCTCTCTGTTTTCACTAATGATGATGTGTGTGTAGCATTTTGCTTTCACATAGTTTTCTGTGTTTGGAAGATAAAGACGTTAGGTAGTGATGACTTGCTTGTGTCTACCTCTCCGACCTGGAATTTTTTTCTTCTTCTTTTTTTTTTTTTTTTTAGACAGGGTCTTGCTTTGTAGTTCAGATTGGCCCTGAATTCACTATGTAGACCAGGCTAGTATCAAACTCACAGCAGTCCTCCTACCTCTGCCTCCCAATTGCTGGGATTACAGGTATGAGCCACCACATCCAGCATTGTAGTATGTGGTACTGGGGTTTGAACTTGGGACCTTGTGCTTGCCAAGGAGACACTGCAACCACTGAGCTAAATCCCCAGCTCTCTTCTTTCTAATTTATGAAAAATGGTCTGATATTAAGATTATCACTCAGAGCATACCAGATTACTTTCTACCTGTTGAGAACTTTAATGAAGTTTACTATATTACCTGAATTTAAAGACACTCTCATTGTTAACTCTGGCATGGATTGATACTAACTTTCAAGGGGAAAACAATCCATATTATGAATTTATATCAGTTTTCAGATGAATATTGACAAGGATTTTTTTTTTTTGAGATAGGGTCTCACTTTGTGATTCAGGTTGGCCCTGAGCTCACTATGTAGCCCAGGCAAGCCTTGAACTCAGCAATCCTCCTGTCTCTGCCTCCTGAGTGCTGGGATTACAGGCGTGAGTCATACGCCCAGCACTGTGGTATGTGGTATTGATTGCTGGTGGGCGTGAGTCACCACACCCAGCCTTGTATGTGGTTATAGGTGATCGAACTCAGGACCTTGCACTTGCGAGGCAGGTGCCGGAACCACTGAGCTAAATCTCCGGCTCTGTATGACATTTTTATAATACCCGTTTTAACAGATGTGGAATGATAACTTAGTGGGGATTTAATTCACATTTTCTTGATTTCTAGAGATGTTGACATTTTTCACATATATTAGCTGTTAGTATCTCTTATTTTGTAAAATATCTGTTCAGATCTTTTGCCCATTTATAACTTTGTGATGCTTTCTTATTCAATTGTTTGAGTTGTTTATATATTTTGTATATCAGTCACATCAATTGCATGGTTTGCAAATATTTTCTCCTAGTCTGGGAAAACTTTTCACATGGTTGTTTCTTTTGCTGTGGAGAAGTTTTGCAAGTTGGTATAATACTGTTTTTACACTTCAGTTTTAATTCCTGTTCCTCTGGATTCTTATCCAAGAAATCATTTCTCAAAACAGCATTATGGAGTCTTTCCTCTAAATTTTCCTCTAATATAAAAATAGTTTCAGGACTTTGGTTTAAATCAGATTGATTTTTAGTTCATGTTTTATTTTATGTGAGAAGAAGATCCAATTTCATTCTTTTTCATGTGTGTATCTAGTTGTCTTACCACCATGTATTGAGGAAATTAAGTTTTTCCTTTGATGGATTTTTAATTTTTTTTTTTTTGAGACAGGGTCTTGCTTTGTAGTTCAGGCTAGCCCTGAGCTCACTATGTAGCCCAGGCAAGCCTCGAACTCAGCCATCTTCCTGCCTCTGCCTCCCGAGTGCTGGGATTACAGGCGTGAGCCGCCATGCCCAGTGGATTTTTAAAAAATTTTTCTCTTATTTTTTTAATATTTTAAAAGTGGACTCTGTACTTTTAATTATATATGCACATATATGTGTATATAAACATGTATATATTTGTAATACAAAGACTTTTTCCTTTGATGGATTTTGATGTCTTTATTAAAAATCAATTTATTCAGCTGAGGATTTAGCTCAGTGGTTCAAGTGCTTACTTGGCAAGTGTAAGGTCCTGAATTCAATCTCCCATACCATATAGCGCAATGCTGGGGGTGGTGACTCATGTCCATCAGCAATCAGTACCACACACTACAGTGCAGGGTGTGGTGGCTCATGCCTGTAATCCCAGCACTTGGAAGGCAGAGGCAGGAGGACTGCCAATAGTTTGAGGCTTGTCTGGGGTTCATAGTGAGTTTGGGGCCAGTTTGAACTACAGAGCGAGACCCTATATCCAAAATAAAAAATAAATAAAGAATCAAATCAACTGAATATAGCATTCGGGTTTCTATCTGAGCTGATATTTCCCATTAGGCAGTGTATCTGTATTTTTTTTTTTTGAGGCAGGGTCTCGCTTTGTAGTTCAGGCTGGCCCTGAGCTCACTATGTAGCCCAGGCAAGTCTGGAACTCAGCAATCCTCCTGTCTCTGCCTCCAGAGTGCTGGGATTACAGGCATGTGACACCACACCCAGGTTTATGGTGTGTGGTGTTGATTGCTGGTGGGTGTGAGTCACCACGTCCAGTATTGTTGTATGTGGTTACTGGAGATTGAACTCAGGAGTTTGTGCTTGCTAGGCAGGTGCCTGAACTACTGAGCTAAATCTCTGGCCCAGAAAGATGAGTTCTTTTTGTTTTTGAGACAGGTTCTCACTTTGTAGTTCAGGCTGTCCCTGAGCTCACTACGTAGCCCAGGCAAGCTTGGAACTCAGCAATCCTCCTGCCTCTGCCTCCTGAGTGCTGGGATGACAGGGTTGGTATATGGTATTGATGGCTGGTGGGCGTGAGGCGCCATGCCCAACATTGTATGTGGTTACCGGGATCAAACTCAGAACCTTGCGCTTGCGAGGCAGGCACTGGAACCATTTTGCTAAATGTCCGGCCCTGTATCTGTATTTTTATATTAATACAGCATTTTAAAATGTTACTTTTTATTTTTCCTGAAAATATTTGTACATATTTTTGAGATATGTATAATGTGATGTTTTCATTCATGGGCACATTGGGTAATAATAAAATCAGGATAATTAACAAACTATCTTAAACTTTTATCATTTCTTCATGGTGAATATTCACAAAATCTTTAAGTTTCTGGAGATACATAGGCCATTATTATTAACTATATTTACCCTACTGTGCCATAGAAGACCATCAATTATTCCTGTTGAGGAATTATAATATGAACAGTTTATCTTTTTTATTAGTACATGGTTATAGTACATGGAGTTGACTTTCACCTTGGAATTAGGTACAGGCGCAAAACACAGTTTATTCTTTTTATCCCCTGCTGCTTCCCACCCTTTTCCCTTCCTGTCTCTCAATCTTCTTTCCCCATTTTCATTCCTGTTGCTATTATTGTCCCATGTTTATGAGTCATAATGTACAGATAATAATTTTCTTTTTGCATTAGTCTGTTGATGGGCCTCTAGGGTGCTGAACAAATTTTTGAAGATTGAAATTGGATCCACATCTCTCACCATGTACTAAACTAAAATCAAAATGGATATAAATCTAAATACCATCTTTTGACCAATGCCTTCCATTTCCACCATTTCTCTTCTCTCTCCAATCTCTAGTAATTATCATTCTGTGCAAAGTGCTGTGGAATAAAACTTTTTAGATTTCACATAAAACTGAAATCATTTTGTCTCTGCTTTTTTCTGTTGTTTCACTTATAACACCCTCCAAATCCAGCCATATTTTTGCAAATTGCAAGATTTTGTATTTTTTTATGACTGAACAGTAATTGTATGTGCATACTACATTTTCCTATTAATGATTCTGAGCATTTTTCTTGTGTCTTTTGGCCATTTTTATCTCTTCTTTTAAGAAATGTTAGTACCGGGCCGGAGGGTTAGCTCACTGGTTCCGGCGCCTGCCTCACATGTGCAAGGTCCTGAGTTCGATCCCCGGTAACCACATACTACAATGCCTGGCATGGTGGCTCATGCATGTAAACCCAGCACTGATAACCATATATCACCATGCTGGGTGTGGTGGCTCATGCCTGTAATCCCAGCACTTGAGAGGAAGAGGCAGGAAGATTGCTGTGAGTTTGAGGCTAGCGTGGGTTACATACTGAGTTCAGGGCCAGCCTGAACTACAAAGCAAGACCCTGTCTAAAAAAAAAAAAAATACAAGGCTTACTAAAAGACAAAACACAGTATGAACAAATAGCAAGCATCACAGTCAAAATCAGATATGATAAAAATGTTGAAAATATTAGATCACTAAGTCAAAATGAATACAACTAATATACTGAGAGCTCTAATGGGGAAAAACACAACAACAGCATACAGTAGTGTTTGGGTAAGGTGAACTATGAAATTAAAACTCTTTGAAATAATCAGAAAGAAATGCTAGAAATGAAATATACTTTAACAGCAACAAACTGGGCTCATCAATAAACTGGAAAAAAGAGAAAGAATAAGTGGTCTGAACAGAGTTAATAGTATCCCCTTTATATGGTCCTGTATATTCCCCTAGTACAGTCAAGATTATTATGGCCCTGCCTCTCCACCCAGTCTTATCGTTAGGTCTCCTGATTGGCTGAGGACCTCTCATCTTCCTTGGGTGGCATCTTTTAGAGGCGCTGGCTTGGCGCGAGAGTGGTGGAACCAGGCCATGACTCTAGCCACTTTAAGCACTGAGGAGGTTGTTAATACCACAGGATAAAGGATAAGGTCCTTTTTAGTGAAGCTCGAGAGTTTTGGAGGGGTGTCTTGTGGACAAGGATGAGGTCTTGTAGCCCTGGTACGAACTCTGTTCAAGTTGGATGTCCTGTAGGGCTTGTAGGGATTAGACCAAAGAATAGTTAGTGGCCTTATTTTTACTTTAGGGAGAAGTGGTGATGGCATCCCATATATAACTTTAAGGTAGTATACTTCATTTGTAACAAGGCAAATAAACCAACTCATCTACCACCAGTTTTTTTTAACTGAATTCTTTATTGGTACATTTTATATACAGTTCATAATCACACTCAACATTGGGGAATTTGTACCAGTATATGACAAGTGTTAAGTACCATTTTTACCCATATCCCTACCCACCCCACAACCCCACCCCTATATACATGTGCTTTCCTTCTCTTTTCAAATCATATTCTTTCCCCTCATTGCTTTCCCCTACCACATTACTACCGCCAGTTTTTAAATCAAGTTTCTTTTTAATATTTTATTTATTTTCTCTGAGCTTTGTAAGTGATAGGCACAATGTAATTTTTATTTAATGTTTAATGCCTTTGGCAATAATTGAGATATTTGGGCTGTAAAGGCCAGGGCATTGTCAGACCCCAGGTAACAGGGGAGGGAATGAGGTCTTGAAGTAACAACTATAGTAGCAGTCTCTGGCCAGGGAGAATCAGCTTTTAACCACCCTGAAAAGGTGGCAACAAAAGCAAGCAAATACTTATACCAGTTTTTACTTTATTTTACCTCAGTGGCATCCAGTTTTCATGTTTTTCTGGCTGGTTACCTCTGAGTTGAGTTTTTCCTGGTACCTGGAATAAATGTCTATAGGCTCCACTGATTCTTTTGTCATTCGTCTGGTGACTTGATCTGCAGACAGGATTTTTTGAAGTGTTGGGCCTGGAACACACCCTAGTAGCTCAGGCAGAGTCTGTACTAATTTCTTTTTAGTGAGGCTGCTTCAGAACGTATATCTGATGTATAGTGTCATGGAACAATAAAGTCAGCATTACCAATAGTTTTAAATGAACTATGCATCAATGTTTTATCCAAATCCACAACCACACATTTTTAGTCAAGCACCGTCAGCTCTGGAAAGGTATTTAGCTGGTAGACTTGGTGAGGGAAAAACTTGTCTATAGTTCTTGCCTACCTGGTTTCAGTTGCTGGAGCAACGGTTGGTGATGGATGAGGTAATGATGTCAGCACAGCCACTCGTGGTCACAAGCGCAGCCCCAGCAGCTTGGCAGGACTCCGGGGGTGGCTGCAGCAGCCTGGCCAGCTATGTGTTGCTGCTCTCTGTGTTCCAGTTCACTTGAGCAGGTGCAGCGAAGGCGGGGCCACTGTGCTCAGTGCAGCTAGTGCTGAGGCCTTGCTGAAATGACACTTCTCGGCCTTTAGAGAGCAGGATGGTACCGTGGCCCTTGGGGGAGTCCAGGGCCAGCTGATAGGAGAGGATCTTACCCCCAGCCCTGAGGAGCCTTGGCTGGCACGTCTGCCAATGGTGCACTTGAATGCTTAGAAGACCTGTGGAGAGAGAAATTATCATGGGCCACCAGCTTACCAGAAATGGCCCATTAGGCACTTGCATTCCACACCTGGCTCCACACCAGTGAGCCAGGCAGGCATTTCACCCAGAGTCAAAGACGACACCGAATACAAGGCAAACAAGATGAACACGGTGCCAGACAAATGTTACCTCAGTGAACACAAAAGGGACTAAAGCCCCTGGTGTCACTTTAACTAGTGGTGACTCATGCCATTGCAATAAGCCCCCTGGGACAGAGGAGTGTTATGTCGCTTAGACCTCCTCTTGTCCACCCCATCCCGACCCAAAGAAAAGACCATAGGACTTCTACCTCTAGAGGCTTTTGCCTGATAAAGCTCCTGGTGGCAGAAACAAGACTTGTGCGTCTCTGTCTGTGGTCATCTGACTGGCCCCGGAACTCCTCGGGTTGGCTGTCCCTAGGGTCAGGCTTACCAAAGACGCCCCGAATGGCAGTGTGGCTCCAACGCTGTCAACTGAGACTCTGGACGAGCCTCCAATGTTATGCCCAAGTCCCAACAAGCCACAATCTCAGGACACGACATGATCTTAAATTCTAACCAAAAGCCTTATCACCCTGCTGGGGTCCGTTCTCCCAAGGACAAACTGAAGAGGAAGGGCTTGTGTTTGCTTAAGTCACAGTATTTAAGGGCAAAATCTGCTACCCCCCCCCCACTGTTACCAAGACGTTTCTATGAAGAAGCAAGTTACAGAAGCCAATAGTGACTGTTAGATCATTCTATTACTAAGGTGACAGCGTTCTGAAAACACTGTTACTAAGGTGTTACTATAGAACAGTGTGTTCTAAAAACATACAGTCTGCAGCTGCTTGGGTGGACAGTTCCCAAGGAGACAAGACCCAGGTTCATAGGGAGGTTACAGGGTACGGAGTGGAGGGGTTTTTTTGTTTTGTTTTGTTCTGTTTTTAACAAAATGGCTGTTTGGATGTCAATTTGGGTCTCACAGTTTTACTTTATTTCATGTTATCCTTAATCAAGTATTGGTTCTTTTCTAATTTTGTGCTTCTTCTAGTGTATTAATTGGTTCAAATATTCCCGTATTTTTTTCTATTTCTTTTTTCTTCTTTCTTTCCTTCACTTCATATAATTGTTCAAGTTAGCCCTCTCTCTGGCCTCCATTACCATTATAAAAGTACTATCAAAACTTATTTTTTCTTTCACTTTCCTTTTTTTCTCATATCTCTCAATAAAGATGCTATTCTGTTCTACACTATCACTATCCCTTTGTCTTCCTGGGTTAGTGAAAGTATAGAGAACTTTTAAAATAGCTTTTCGATTATATGTTGTTATTGTTTTTCCCTTGGATGGTGCTATTACTTGTAGGTGTTCTCATCCCACCATGCAGTGCTAAGGATTGAACCTAATAGTGTAAATGTTTGAGTGGGTGTTTTCATGCTGAAACCTGTCTGTTGATGAGGGCACAGCACAGAGAGAAGCCACTTATTAAACAGATTTCTACAATAATGGCAGAGCCGTCGAACCCAATTAATGTACAAAGTCAACTAAAAGCTCCACAAAAATCACAAAAAGACAGAGCAACAAGATGCTGCCCAAAATTCATAATGCTCTAAAATGTAATGCATGGATACTGAGGTATAATGCATATTTAATATGTTATTTTTCCTGGTAAAATTCATTTTTAACCAATACATGAAAACATAGAAACTTATATATTGATGAGGTACCCTCGAGTATGATACATGTGTACATTTTATAATGTTTAAGTCAGGTAAAAGAAATCTATTTCTTCAAATGTTTAGCATTTCTAGAAGAAAACTTTGAAAATGCTTTCTTTAGCTTTTTGAAATGCATAGTACATTACTCGTATCTATAGTCACCATGCCATGCAAGAATTCATCAACACTTCTCGCTCCTATCTAAGTGAAACAATATCTACTGATCAACCTTGCCCTTTCCTCCCCAGCTAGTCTCCTTACCCTCTGGTCATTACCATTCTAATTTCAAAGTCAGTGAAATCAAAGTTCCCTAGATTTTACCTATGAGTGAAAATATGTGGTGCTCATATTGTGTCTGGTTTATTTTACTCAACGTAAAGATCTTGAGTTCAAACCATGTTCCTTAAAAAATCACAGGATTTTATTCTTTTTATGGCTGAACAGTATTCATTTGTGAATATATTTTCAATGTCAGTTGATGAAAAGCAAGGTTGCTTTCTTGGCTACAATAAATTGTACTGCTATAAACATTGGGATGCAGATGTCACATTAACTGGTATATAATCAGTAGTGGGACTGAAGAATCATAGTGTAGGTCTATCAGTTATTTTTTTTTATTTCCCTATGTTAACGTAACACAACTAGATTAATAAAGAAAATATAAAAGTCATTCAAGGAAAATGATTTTTATAACAAAAACTATTAGAGAATAATAATATTATTATGAATTGATGAATTGTGTATCATGATCTTAGGATATATTTTGACTTGCTAATCTCTCAACTCATTTCCTAAAAATTTCCTAAAAATATTTTATTAAAAAGACAAAGTACCTCACACTTATTAAATTTTGAACAGTTTCTTCCTATTTCACATTATCGATTTCCTTTCTTGGTCTTCATTTACATTTTCAGTTTCTCTCACCAGAAAGACAATGAAATATTTGCCTGTGTGTTCAATTTATTTCACTAAGTGTGGTTTCAAAGTGCATCCATTTACCTCAAAATGAGTCAGGTTTAGCCTTCATTATGGGTAAACAGTACTCTATCGTATAAAAAGACTATATTGATGCCAGGCTTGGTGGCTCAAGTCTGTAATCCCAGCACTTGGGAGGCAGAGACAGGAGGATTGCTGAGTTCAAGTCTTGCCTGGGCTACAGAGTGAGCTCAGGGCCAGCCTGAACTACAAAGTGAGACCCTGTCTCAAAAAAAAAAAAAAGACTATATTTATCCATTCATCAATTGATGGGCATTTGGATTGCTTCCAAGATTTAACCATCAGAAATTGTGCTGAAATAAATGGAGGGACACATATGTGGCTGTGGTATAACACTTTAAATTCTTTTGGGAAAATACCAAGAAGAGGAATAACTGGGTCAAATAATATCTGTAATCCTAGTTTTTCAAGGAATCTCCACACTGATTTTCATAGTAGTTGGAGCAGTCTGTACTTTAACAAGGAGTACAGAAATGTTTCTTTTTCCCCACAGCTTTACAAGTATTTGTGTTGGTTGATTTCTTGACAATAGCCATCCTTTGTGGAATGAGACAGAATCTCTCAGTATTGTTTTTAATTGCATTTCTTGAATGACCAGTGATGTTGAACATTTGTTCATGTATTTGTCATTTTTACTGCTTTATCTGAAAAGTGTATTAATCTCAGGTGCCCATTTTTGCACTGGGTCTTTACATTTAGGGACATGGGCTTTAAAAATTCTTTGTGTTCTGGATATTAGTGATTTGTCTGTGGAACCACTGGCTAAAACTTTTTCCCACTTTGTGGGTTGTCTTATCAACTGCTGGTGATTAATTTTTTTGGTTTTGCAAAACTTTTTAATAAGGTAATATCTCAGTTATTGATTCTTTGTAATATTTTCTGTGCAATCAGGCTTTTCTTCATAAAGTTTTTGCCTACATTCAAAAGTCCTCCCTCAGTGAGTTTTTTTGTTTGTTTATAAAAAAGCTATTGAGTTTTGAGCATTGACCTTATATCTGGGTACATTACTAAATTTGTCAATTAAGTCTAACAGTCTTTTGGTTCAGCTTTTAGGATTTTCTGTGTGGGAAACGGGAAGGGAAAGTAACTAGAACTTTTGCATTAGATTCTAGTCTCCTGTGAGTCGACAGCATACGGTGAAATAATAATTAATAATTAGGCAGAAATGAGGCTTAGAGAAGCTGAGCTCGGGCCTGAGCCATGCTACTCTGGGTAGCAAAAGACCCCCGGCCCCATCCTGCCACATCTTTTATTAAGTCCATTCAGAGCAAGCAATGTAACACATCACTTAGAGGGCAGTAGTTTCCATATCTCAGGAATAACAAATGTAACAGACTCCCAGGGCAGGGCAGACACCTGCAATGGCCTAGTTCCACCCTAAAGCATCACAGCATGTGGGACCACCAGAGTGTAAACAAGGTGTAAACAACTTGTTAGGAGAGGTGAAGGTGAGTTGAGTCCAAAGTCCGTCTGCACCAGGAAGATCTGGTCAATTTTGACCTTCCGATTATTTCTCCCAAACAGGATTGGTCCCAACACTTCTGTATATAGTATCATGTCATTAGCAAATAATGACAGTTTAACTTCTTCCTTTCCTAACTTTATTCCTTTTATTTCTTTGTTTTGCCTAATTGCTGTGGCCAATGTTTTCAGCACTATATGAACAGGAGTGGTGACAGTGGACACCCTTATCTTGTTCCTGATCTTAGTGTGAAAGGTGTCAATTTGACCATTTAGGATGATGCTGGTTGTTGGTTTCTCATAAATAGCTTTTATTAGGTTGAGATAAAGTCCACCTCTAATTTTCTGTAGGGTTTTGATATTATGGGTGTTGGATTTTGTTAAATGTTTTTCTGCATCTATTGAGATGATTATATGGTTATTGTTCTTGAGTCTGTTAATGTAGTGTATTATGTTTATTGATTTATATATGTTGAACCATCTTTTCATCCCAGGGATGAATCCAACAGTTTCAGGGTATATGATCTGGATGATTCTCTATATTGTTTGCCAGTATCTTATTGAGGATTTCTGCATAAATGTTCATTAGGGAGAGTGGTTTGTAGTTCTCTTTTTTGGTTGGATCTTTTTCTTCTTTTGTAATCAATGTGATGGTTCCTTCCAGGAACAAATTTGAGAGTTTTGCTTCCCTTTCAATTTCATTGAAGAGTTTGAGAAGTGGAGGCATTGTTTAATTTTAAATTAATTGTTTAATTTTTAAAAAGTTTTGTAGAATTCAACAGTAAAACTATCAGGATCAAGGCTTTTCTTTGTTGGTAGGTGTTTTATTACATATTCAATTTCACAGGTTGATATTGGGGTATTTAACATTTTTATGTCTTTGTTCAATTTTCGAAGTGTATATCCATCTAAAAATCTATCCATTTCTTCTACATTTTCCATTTTATTGGTGTACAAATTTTCAAACTAGGTGTTTACTATCCTCTGGATTTCTGCTGGGTCTATAGTGATTTCCCCCTTCTCATTCCTAATAACATGGATTGGAGCTTTTTCCTTTCTTTGATAAGGATGGCTAAGGGTCTGTCAAATTTGTTTAGCCTTTCAAAGAACCAATTCTTGGATTCGTTGATTTTTTGTATCCTTCTCTTAGCCTCCATTGCCAATGCAATGATCTTTATAATCTCCTGCCCAGCATGAGCTTGGGTTTGTCTTGATCCTGCTTTACTAGTATCTTGAAGTTCAGCATTAGATTATTTACTTGAGCTTGCTCTGTTTTCCTTGTGTAGGCATTCACTGCTATGAATTTCTCTTGCAAAACTGCCTTTCATTATGTCCCGTAAATTCCTGCATGTTGTACTGGGGTTATCATTTCATTGAAGAAATTGTTTAATTTCTTCTGTTACCCATTAGTTGTTCAGCAGAGTGTTGTTCAATTTCCATGTGTTTGTGAGGGTCTTGGAATTTCTTTTGCTATTCATCTCCAATTTCAAGACACTATGATCTGAAAGTATAGAGGGGATAACTTCAATTCCTTTGCATTCACTTAAACGTTTTCTATGAACTAGCATCAGATCTATTTTGTAGAATGGCCCATGAGCAGCTGAGAACAATGTATATTCTGACTTGGGGGGATGAAATACTCTTTACAACTATTAAGTCTATTTGTTCAAAAGTTTGGTTCAGTTTAAGTATGTCTTTATTGATTTTTTGTCCTGTCAATCTATTTGTGACAGCAGGGTATTGAAGTTCCTCACTACCATTGTATTACTGCTTATCTGGTTGTTCATATCCATTAATATTTATTTTATATAGATGCATACATTAGAATTTGGTGCCTAAATATTTAGAAATGTCATTTCTTTTGCTTGGTTTGTTCCCTCTGTGAGAATGTAGTGTCCTTATTTGTCCCTCTTAATCAGTTTGGGTTTGAAGTCTATTTTTTCTGCAAATAGGATAGACAAGCCTGCTTTTTTGCAGATTCCCATCTCATGGAGAATTGTTTTCCATCCTTTTACTTTCAGTGTATGGCCTTCTTTCCAAATTAGGTGTATTTCTTTTTTTTTTTTTTTT
>PVIC010035230.1:0-19194 GCA_004025085.1 Thryonomys swinderianus | reverse complement strand
GGGGGGGGGGGTTATTTGCCGCAAAGAAGGACAAGAAAAAATCTGATGTTAAATAGGAAAAGAATGGAAACAAAGCTAATGTATATGCAGGGTATGAGGCTGAAAGTGGGACAGGAGAATGGGAAAAAATAAAAATCAAGATATATAATGTACAGGTACAAATTCTTAATGAGCAATGTGATCATTACATATTCCTAAGATGTACCAATACACTCAATTTATTAAAAAAAAGCCAGGCGTGGTGGCTCACACCTGTAATCCCAGCACTCGGGAGGCAGAGACAGGAGGATTGCTGAGTTCGAGGCTTGCCTGGGCTACATAGTGAGCACAGAGCTAGCCTGAACTACAAAGGGAGACCCTGTCTCAAAAAAAAAAAGTTTGAAGACAGTCTGTGTTCAACATAATGTGTTCAAAGCCAGCCTGAGCTATAAACTGCCTTGAAAAACCATACTTGCCTCTGTCAGGCTGTGCTTCTATCTCCTCGATACAAGACCGATAGCGAACATTAAGTTAAACACAACTGGCTAGGGAAGTGTGAGCTTGCTAAGGAGGGAAAGGAAATTAACTCTAGAACTGTAGAACCCAGTAGCATAGGTAACCAGGAAGCTAACAGTAGACAAAATCATGAGACAAAAAACATCCATTGAAAGAACCAATTTCATACCAGAGCCAGTTTCCAGACTTAGAACCCACTCACTGAAGCAAAGGCTGGGTCCTCAGGAAGAAGTGCCATGCAATAGCACAAGAAATGTGTATGGTAATATTTCTTTAATTGCTTCCCCAAAGGACCATAGGCCATTTAACTGTATCCTTGATAAAGGGCAATACTCAAACATTTTGGGGGAAGTTACGTATAAAGTCCAAATTGACTTTGAGACCTAGAGACCTATGGCCTCCTGTGAGAGTGGGGGAAGGGTGAACAAAGGCCAGTTAATGAATGGAATACTAGCTCAGCATTCACAGAGGGTCCAGGGCATTCACAGATCTACTCTCTTGTCACTCTCTGGGACTCTGAATGTATAATTGCAATGGATATGTAGGTAGTTGGAACAGTACCTCGTTAAGAGTAAGAGTTATCATAGTGAGGAAGGTCAAGGGGAAGCCTTGGAAAAATCCCTCCATTGTACTCAAGAGAGTGAATCAAAACAAGATTATATTCTGGAGGCAAAGGGTAGAGATTAGTGGCATTTTATTGAAGATCTAAAGGATACAGGTAGTCTCCATCTTCATTTCATTCGCTAGTGTTTTCCAGCCTTTTCAAAAACCACACTGATACTGGGGTCCTAGAATGGACTAGCTGCAAACTCTAGTAAATAATATCCTAATTTTACCTGCTGTGCTTGGTGTGGTATCTTTGCTGTAACAAATGTATACAGCCTCAGGCCCATGATATATGAGCATTTATTTGATGTTTGTGTTTTTGTCTATTTCTAACAGGAAGTAGAATAAGAAACACTTTGCATTCACTAGAATGTCAGGTTTTATAAACTCCCAAGGTTTTATAAACTCTTTCAGTGCCTAACATAATATAACTCAAAGGGACATTCCCCATCTGGACATTCTGTAGTATATTACCTTCATCCTCTGTGTTAATAATGCCATGCTAATTGGAGTGGATGAATCAGAAATAAAAAAGTATGCATATACTGGTACAAATTTCCCAATGTTATATGTGATTTTGAGATGTATATAAATTGTACCAATAAAGAATTCAATTAAAAAAAAAGAAATAAAAAAGTATATTTTGGGCCAGAGGGTTAGCTCAGTGGTTCCGGTGCCTGCCTTGCAAGCGCAAGGTCCTGAGTTCGATTCCTGGTAACCACATACAATGCTGGGCATGGAGACTCATGCCCACCAGCAATCAATACCGCATGCCACAGTGCCAGGAGTGGTGGCTCATGCCTGTAATCCCAGTACTCGGGAGGCAGAGGCAGGAGGATTGCTGAGTTCGCGGCGGCTTGCCTGGGCACCATAGTGAGCTCAGGGTCAGCCTGAACTACAAAGTGAGACCCTGTCTCAAAAAAAAAAAAAAAAAAAGTATGTTGTAAGTGCTGATGAGATTCATGTTATACCTGGTGGGAGAAAAACCCAAGAAGCACTGGGTGCTTGCCAAAATAATCAAGTTTTCTTGGGGGCACTGATCTGTTAGTTTGAGTAGGATATCCCTGCAAAAGTTTAGAGAATGTTTGGTCCACCGGACAGGACTGGTACAACATCGTGTCAAATCAAGGAACCATTCTTAACGCTGGAAGGAGTTGCTGGAAGTGGACATTTAAATACAGGCTCTACCAGTCTCATCAAATACCACACCATACCACACGGGATCTGCCTGTCTAATAAACGATGGAGTGGTCTTGTGAAGGCACACATGCATTCTCACAAGTGAGGTAAAAGGTTGGATACCGGGTTAGAGATGATAATCTTTAAGTTTGGGGTGTAAATGCACCGTACCCCCTACAGCAACCAACATTACCCATTGCTTTGGGTCCAACAGGCAGACTGCCTGAATCTGGAGACCGAAGCCTGGAAGTCAGAGTAGCCTCCCTTAGGGTCACTCTTCCACCGCCCTGTTTGGAGAGTTTCCACTTTTCCATAATTCCATAGTTCTATTAATGTTTAAGCTGCATCTGCCCACCCCCCCCCATCACTTCAGGTTTCTCAGACCAGGAGACTTCAGTTAAGAAAAGGAGTCAACATCCTGCCAGGGCTAATTGATCCCGAAGAGAAAACTTCTAGAGAATGAGGTTATGCCAAAAAAAAAAAAAAAAAATCAATCTGTTTGGTACTTGGGTGGCCCATTGGAGAATTTCTGAATGTACTTTAGCCTAGTTTTGAGAGTAAAATAGCAATCATAGCCTGAGAAGGACATGTTGATTAAAGATTTAATTACCTAGGGGTGACCAGTTACATACCCACATCAGCAGAGGTTCTAGTTTAAGAAAAGGAAAATGAGGACTGAATGGTAGAAAAGGCGGGTGATGAATATTCATTGCAGTCCTGAGACTTGCTACAGAGTTTGTTCTACTAGACCGTCTCTTGTAAGCTTCTCCAGGAAAAAGAGACAAATCAGAATGTTGGAAGACTTTCCCTCAGAAAACAAGGAGACACAAATGACACAGGTCTGGGTTGTGGTGGCTCTTTGTCTTGCTTGTATCCTTTCTACCCAACTGAGGCCCTGAGACCTGCCATTGTTGACCGCTGATAGTTCTTATCTGAATCCCTGCCTAGGAACTGTGCTCACTGAAGGGGAACTGTTCACCCAAGCTCATGCCTTCCCTTCAGAAAGAGCACACAGCAAATGATGGCTCTGTGGGCTCAGGCATGACTCAGTAGATACAGTGCAGAAGGCCCACCCTAGCTTTAGACAGCGCTGTGGAGATTGAGTCCTTTTTTGCGGTGCAATACAGTTTAACTCTTCTCCGTATCATTACTATTTCCTTGCTCTTCCATAATTACTGATCTAGAGAGCAATTCAAAAATCTTTTTTTTTTGAATGGAAATATCCACCTAAGGATCTGATTCTTAGGGAATGTATCCAAGATCATACTTTTTCTTAGGATGGTATCACAGCAAAGATGACAGATGTTATTCGAACTCATACACCCAGATGTGCAGCTGTATTTGAGTATACAATCTTTTTTTAAAAAATTGAATTCTTTATTGGTACATTTTATATACAGCTCACAATCACACTCAACATTCTCATTTTTATCCATATCCCTACCCATCCACAGCCCCCCACTCCTGTATACATATTCTTTCTTTTTCTTTTTAAATCATATTTTTAATCTTCCTTCATTACTTTTCCCTACCACTTTCCCTCTGAGTATTTCCTATTTCATAAAATCTATCATACATTCTACAATTTTGAGGAGTGGGCTTACTTGCTGGAGACTGTACCAAGCCCTTTCCATGTCTTGTTTCCTGTTATTTAATCCTCCCAACAATGCTGGGATGTAATTACATGTCAATCCAGCTTGTAAATGAGGAAACTAAGGCACAGATAAGTCAGGTCCCTTCATGAATTCATGAAAGTAGTGCCAAAGCTAGGGTTGGAGGCTCATTATTCTCATCCTGTGCTTTGCAAGAGCTTTTGGAACACAAGGAAGTATGATAGTTGGAGGCATATATCCTATCCTTAATTTAAATATGAAACTGTGGGTAAGTGTTTCCTAAGCTCTTACATGATCCATTTATAAATTTACCTTTGGGAGAGCTAATCTAATGGTAATTGTGGTTTATCCTTAGATGAAGAGAGTAATTTAATTTAGCTATGTGTTAAGGATAGCTTTAGCTCTTAGACAATTTTAAATGACCCAGATTTTTGTGTGCTATTGACCACCACTTGAGAATGTAAATTGTAACAAGAGACAATGTTTTTTTTTTTTCTGTTTTGATTTCAGCATTTTTGATGCTATTGACCCTTTGGTAGTTGGAAGTCAAGCTTGTTTCTCTTACCACTTATTGCTAGTTCAGTAGTTAATGAAGGTTGAATAAAGATAATGTCAGGAAGTACAGAAAGTAACACTCATAAATCCAGAGTCACCAACCTTTGTCTAAAATGCTTTTGTGCAAAGCTAACATTGGTTATATTCTGTTGCAGATAGGTTAGTGTTATAGTACTATTGTCTGTGACAAACAAAAGTATATAACTGCAGCTCTTATGAAGACTTCATTTTTGTACTTTTAGTAAATTGGCGATTAAATTTAAGGATGATAGGGCAGGAGATTCAGCTTAGTGTTTCTAGCACCTGCCTAGCAAGCACAAGGTCCTGAGTTCCATCCCCAGTACCAGGTGTGGTGACTCACACCCACCAGCAATCAGTACCACATACTACAATGGCAGGCGTGGTGGTTCATGCCTGTTATCCCAGTACTTAGGAGGCAGAGGCAGTACTTAGGATTGCTGAGTTCAAGGCTTGCCTGGACTATATAGTGAGTTCAGGGCCAGCTTGAACTACAAAATGAGACCGTGTTTCAAAAAAAAAAAAAAAATTAAGGATGCTAGCCTATACTAATCACAGACCCTGACCCTGACCTTTGGAGTAGTTATTGTGGTGAAATCTCTTGGTATTTTCTGTCTTCATTTTATTGCATTTGTGTAACTTATTTTAATTCTGCCTGATTACCACAAGTAATTATTTATTGTCTGTGGTTTGTTATGTGATTTCCAAGGGGGAAAATCACCTGCTAAACTATTTAGTCATGGGTCCATAGTTTCCTGAATTAACCTCATCGAACTTTCTCAGTATGGTATGAAACTGCCTTTTCTGGATTTGATTTGTTTTTGTGCTTCTGATGTTTGCCTTCAGGGACGTCTATGCTAACACCTTATTTCCATGTTAAATGAGGAAGTGAATAAAAATAAAAGGGAATAAAATTACAATTCTAAAGGGAATAAAATTTAAAAAGAAAACAAAACTTCACAAAAAATGTCCAGGCCAGATGTCCCTGGCTCCTTCTCAATTCTTCTATTGTCTTTCTGTTGAACTCAGTAATGGTTACAATTTTTGGACTTAAAATGTAAGGGCAAGTAATTATTTTCTGATGCTGTTTATTACTGCTAGCGAAGTTTCTTAGACATTATTTTCTTCTACAAGTATTTTTTTAGAAGTTCTTAAGTCAATTCAAAAGGCTGGGGTGTGGCGAGAGGGGGTAATAAGGTTCTTCTTGGTGTGAACTTTGAACACAGGGAGTTTTTTTTTGCTTTTCTCATCACTGTTTCCTAAAACTTTGGAAACACATGTGTGAGTCAAATCAGCTTGCCCAAATCTTAATTGGGTGAGAATAACTGGGAGTTATCATTTAGATTAACTATGGTTAAATTTTCATTTTAAAAAATTTCAATGTTGAAAAAATTATTAAGGGGAAGTACACAAGAGAAGCTTTTAGGGTGCTGGAAATACTTTATATGCTGATCTAGTAAATGGGGATATATGTATGTATTTATATATATATATACATATATATGTTTATGCATGTGCTTCTGTATTTGTGTATATGTATGGATATATTATATGTATATATGTGGAACCTAAGACTTGTGTGCTGTATTCTGTACATTGTAGCACAGTAAGACAGGTTAGCATTAGTTATAGAAGATTCTTTAGTTTAAAATGTTTAAAACATGAGATTAAGAAAGTGGAAAAATGTTAGAAGTGTAATATGCTGTACAGTGAAAAGATGGCATGTTCTAAGAGTAAAAGCAGCACGTCTAGTATACCAGGTGGGTGATTCTTAACTTTGTAGGCCTGCATTTTTAAAATCCTGTTCTAGAGCCTCAACCTGGTGTCATAGACTGATCTCTTTTTGTGCTAGCCTACCTCTGTCCCTGGTGTGGCCTTTACAGGTTTAATTCTAGGGCAATTAATGTTCTCAGGGCTGATCTTTCTCAAAGCCTGTCACCTCAGTGGAACTACGAAATAGCACGTGCTCTCCCTGCTCTGACTGTGCACACAGTGACCAGCAGGTGAAGGGGAATTCAGTGGAACTGGGCACTGTGTTAAGGCTCTCTATTCCAGGGGCAGAGGCAGTACCTCAAAAGAGTGTAATCAGGACAAGAACAGACTAGAATGCTTCCATTCCTGTTAATGCTATGTTAAGCAATTTGTGATGGAAAACTGCTAGTGCAGGCAGGTTCATGGAGAGAGAAGATGAAAAAACTGCTCTGTGAGTTCCAAACTAGATTCATCATTAAAACAGGCTTAAATGTCACTGGTAAACCAATGCTTTGGACACTAAGCAGTTAAGTACAGTATATCTCTTTAGCATAACTTGCTGATGGTCAGCTGAACAATAGGGCTTTGAGAGTCAACTTGGCTACCTTTTGCTATAACAAGATAAAATCTATTATGATTTCTGATTATTTTTTTCCATTGACTGTACTATTTGTTCCTACTGCTCGCTAACTGATGGACTTCTCTAACCAATTACTTCTATTTCTGTTTTCTTACATCTGCACTTTCCCTCCTACTTTAAAGTCCTAGCTTTACCTGGTATTAAGGCAGGCTACTTCCCATCTACTTTTCCTTCAACAGCTAGAACAGATTTTGTACCTCTCACTACTTTAGCACAGGCTGTCTTCCCTTTTCCTGTTGTACTTACTACCTATGACTTTCAATGTGGCACTTAACCATATAATTTCTGACCTTATTTCTTAAGTGGTTCATGTTTACTTCCTTATTTTTCCACTTTTCTCAAAGGGAAAACATCACCTCCATTTTATGCCCACCTGAGGGTGTACTGCACTGCTTTGTGTATATTTGATAAGAATATAGCTGGGCATGGTGGCTCACATCTGTAATCCCAGTATTTGGGAGGCAGAGGCAGGAAGATTGCTGTGAGTTCGAGGCCAACCTGAGCTACATAGTGATTTCAGGACTAGCCTGAACTACAAAGTGAGATTCTGTCTCAAAAAACCTAAGGAAAAAAAAAAGAACATACCTGTGGGATAAACAAATTATATACTCAAGCTTTCTATAATATCAAGTACTTTCTCTTCTGTTTAAAATTAATATCATGTAACATTTAAGAAAATTAGGTTGAATCCCAAGAATTCTTATGCTTAAGGTTATATATTTTTTTGTTTTCTTTTCCTGTTCCTTTTATAATTCAGTCTGACAAAAAGGGCCAATTTTGTACATGTATCAAATCCTTTGCCCGATATAGACTTCCAGTAAATACAGGTTTTAAATAATGCAATATGGATACAGCTTACTGTAGTCTCTAAATACTTACCAGGGCCCTTCAAAAAGGGAAATACTTTCTGATGGATCGTTAGAAACACATTTGTGGTAGACTTTTAAAACATTAACGATCTTAAGGACTGTCTTAATTGCTTTTGAAGTGAGGAATTCTTTGTGATGTGTTCGTCTGGACTGGGTTTTCCTAAACTGGCTTCCTTTAAAATGGGCATACCTGTTCTTAAAAAGAGCCAGAAACCTTCCACCTATCTGCGAGCACAAAACTAGCAGAAACTGAAAGTCAGCCTCCTTCCACCCCCCTCCCCCATCACTTAGGGGGACTATTTAAAGTTATATCATTTTCGTGCTCTTGAAGTAATATGAGGTTTAGATTTGATTCTCTTTAATCTGAAACACTGACAGAGCTCCAAACCACTTAGCAGCCTGCCATTTTTCAGTGGGAGGAGAAAAAGAGCGATGTAATTTACTGTCCACATTTTATAGTTTTCCCTTTAAAAAAAAAACTTGCTTACACAGTTCCTGTGTTTGGAGAGGCTACAGAGTGAAATAGCTTTTAAGTGTAGCCCTGCCTGGGACTCCTGGGAACCCAACATGGCTGACAGGCTACCTACCAAGCAGTGGGAGACGGGGGGCTCCGAGGACATCAGGGCTTCAGGAGACTGAATTCTCTTGTGCATCTCGGGAAGGCGCTTGTCATCACATCGCTTTGGCACTTACTGGCACTGACTCACTGCTTGGAGTTTCTTCTTTCTTAGCTTGTCTGAACCCTTGTCTCAGAGATCCAGCCAAAGAACCTCAGGCCCCACATAGTATCTTTTATTACTGAAGAGGCCGTGTCTGCCCTAGGCCTTGTCTAGGAAAACTGAAAGAGAGGTGAAGTTCCTACAGCCTAACTGCCGGGATCTTGCTCTACCCCCTAGAACTTTCCCTAGCTCCTCGTCCTGGACTTCATCGCTTGACATTCTTTAGCATTTCTCACCTTTCCTTCCTGATATTGTTTGTAAAGCGATTACAGAACATTTGCTGTCAGACGACATTTGTTTGTTAGACGACACATACTAGACTCGTGGCGGAACCTTGTATGAGTGAGCCTTCTCCCAAATGGAACCCATGTGAGTGGGTGTCTGTGCCCGTGTACACATGTGCACACACAGAGAATTCCATAGACACACACCCCAATTCAGAGTCAGTAGAGGTATGTATGCATGTATGTATGTGTATATGCACACATGTGCCCCTATAGTGTATGTGTCTGTTAATTGGTATCTAGATTTATCTTATGGAATTGGCTCATGCAGTTATGGGAGCTGGCAAGTCCAAATTGGAGGGCATGCTGGTAGGTTGGAGACCCAGGCAAGACTTGATTTTAAAGCTTATGTCCAAAGGCATATTTTAGGCAGAATTCATTCTTTCCTCAGAGAAATTCATTTTATTAGCTATAAAGGGCTTCAACGGACTGATCCAGGCTCGCTGAAGGATGAGTATGAAGAACAAGCTGCTTTATTCAGTCTATTGACATAAATTCTAATATCTAAAATTCCCTTCACAGTGACATCTGGACTAGTGTTTTACCAAATATTTGGGTACTGCAGACCCTGTCTTCAAGGAAGCTATGGCTCTTAGAGAGATTCCCACAGAAATAACAACTACAGAATCATTTTATGAGCCTTGGGGTGGGTTTTGTAGAAGCTAAAGGGAAAGAGCTCTGAGATCCAGATGAAGGAATGATGCCCTATGTGCTGACTAGGATGAAGTATTAACTTCTCAACAGTGATGCTTGGTCAGTACAGAGTTCTATCTGTGCATGGGGAGGCAACTGAGCTTATTTGTGGGATCAGCGGTGGAAGGAAAAAGGAGGAAGGAGTGTTCTCCAGGCAGAGGCGGGGCCTGAAGAGCATAGCTTTTTTATGCTAAGTGAGGCCTGGGGTAGGCGGGGCTTGGGCCCAGCCTTAGCTCACAGCCCAGGCATACTGAAGATAGTTTCATGTAGATGGAAGTGTGTGTGACAGTACTTAGAGGAATAGAGTCTGTAAAAGTCCTATCTTTAATTCACTGATAAATTTGCTTCTACCAAAGTAACCACTTTCTTCCCATAGAAACTAAGAATTAAAATAAGTTTAGAGATATTCTTCAGCAAGTTGAAGGTCAACCCATGGCCAGATACCAAAACCTGTGCTCTTTTCACTAAACCATACTGCCTTAACTGCAAGGCTAAGGTAGAAGCAGTGACTGACATAATCAGCTGCAAAAGAGAATGGAGATATTGTAAAGCATGGATGATAGCATGCTGGCTTCCACATAAGGTGGGTATAGTGCACAGTGTTTTGAAGCAGGGAGACCTGGGAGCAGGCAGCCAATAAAGCTAACATGGGACTGAACCAATAAGAAAGAAAAGAGGGACTATGGTAGAATATTCTACTATGTAGATCTGGAGGATAAGGCTTAGTTACTGATTTTGGGAAAGTTGAACAACTTAAATGCCAGAGCTCGTAGGTGCAATCTGAGATACCCTCAGATAAATAAAACAGAAGATGAACTATGGAAGGATATTTTATAGGTCAGGATTTCTGAAGTATCAGAGAGGCAGAGGCAGAGGCCCCACAGCTAGGATCTATACTCAGACCAAACCACAGGACGACTGTGGTGAAGGTGGCACCACTTCGGCACTGCTTACTGCCCTCCAGATGACCACTAAACAGTGGGCACAGGCTGCCAAGGCCTCCACCCCTACCTACCCCGAATGGCACTTCTGTTTCTCTCACTCAATAAAGAGAATAATCCATAGCTCTGGCTTCCTCCATGGTTTTAGGGGAAGCGGGGAAGGGGAGATTCTGGCTTCTGCTTTAGGGGGGACAAGATTAAGAGCATGCGAAATTTCTCAAGGTGGAAAGCATGTTCATAAGTTTCTGAGTGGCTACAAGCAGGGCTGCATCAGGTCCCGGAGGAGAGTTTAGAATCAAAACTTGAGTCCAAGATTTCTCATTTTGTAGTAGGTAATTAGAGATGTTGCAGCCAAGATAAGAAAAATGGGGAAAGGATTAGATTTGCGAGAGTGAACATTTTAGTTTTGCTTTTGAATGCACTGAAATTCAGATATTTGTAGCATGTTAATGTGGAGGGACTTATACCATAGAGCGTTAGAAAGATAGCAGGTGGGACTACAGAGAGGGATTTAGGGATCTCTACATAGATGTGGAATGACCTAAGTTTAAATGAGAAGCATCTTAGTCCAGGTAATATCCAGGTAGAACAGAAGGAAGGTTCACACAAGGATTTTGAGGAGAACCAGTTGAGGAAGTGGAAGAATCTAAAGACTGAGAAATCTATAGATTGTCATCGAAATCAAAGTGCAAAGAGGGCGGTAGCGATGAAGAAGGGAAAATGCAGAGAGAGGAGTCGAGTGAGGACTAAGGGCCCTGGGTCAGCCAGGTGGTGTGCAGAGTTACTTTTGCCTCGGGGCAACCTTCGGATCCACTGAGGATCTAGAGTCTTGTACCTGAATCCTGAGCCCACCCAATAAACAGAATTTACTTGTTTCTCTCCACTGGGTTTTCAGCTTTCCTCTCCGAACCCTTCTCAAGCCACTTTACTCCACATTACCTAACCAGCCCCAAAGCAGTTTCTGTTTAAATCTTAGCTCCAGTTCTGTGCCTTTCTCAGCTTCTGCCGCCATATTTTCTCCAGCCCCAGTTGTAGAATCACTTGTCTAGCTCCTGCCGCCATATTTTCCCTCAGCTCCTGCCGCCATATTTTCTCCAGCCCCAGTTGTAGAATCACTTGTCTAGCGCCTTATTACAGTGTATCAGCCTTGAGCCTTAACGGTTCCCTGACTTCCGTCTTCTCGGCTCTGTTCCCCAGTGTACTTCCTGCCTGCCCGTAGCACTATTTCCCCCACATCCGGCCAGTACTTCCTGTGCTACTCCTCACCTGTACCTACGATCTTCCAGGTGCCCAGACTCTGCTCTCACTCTGTGGAGACTTTGCTGACCAGCCCCAGACCTGCTTTTCTCTGTCTACATTTCTCTTCTTTTTTTCTTTTCTTTTTTTGGTGGTACTAGGGATCGAACTCGGGCCCTTGGGCATCCAAGATTGGTGTGGTACCACTTGAGCTAAACTCCAGCCCCTCTCTTCTTTTATTCTTGCTTTGCATGTTTTTCTTTTTGGGCCATGGTCCTTCCTTTCTTTAATATATCTTTTTTTCCTTATCTGCCAATCTTAAAAACTTTGTCTAAAAATGTTTTCCATCAACACGTACCAAGCTATTTATGGTGCTCTGCGGTGACAAGTAGGACTTGGTTCCAAGTACTGGGGCGGAGGCAAGTAAGTGGGTACAAATGAAGGAACGACTGGTCATAGGTTCGTGGTTGTTGACGCCAGTAGGTACATGGGCTCCTTTTACCATTCTCTCTGCTTTTATGTATGCTTAACTTTCCCATAAAAAGTTTTAATGCTAAGTGAATGATACAGTGAAAACGATTAAGTAATTATAGTCGAAAAATGGTGAAAAAAATCACATGGAGGCTGTTTGAGTGCCTGACTTGGGTAAAGTGCTACTTTAAGGTATCAGAGAAGGTGATCAGAATGAAAAGGTGTAAGAGTGGTGGAAGAGGCTTGAGGAGAGAGGAAAGAAGCCTTGATAATTGCAATGCGGATGTCGGATTCTTGTGGTGAGTGAGTCCTCTTCCGAGAGTAAGTGATTTTGAAACAGCTACTGTGGCAAAGGGGGAAGAAACTGTCTAGAGAGGTAAGAGTCGGAGTCAGAGAATATAAGCCTGTAGAAGAGTCACTCGCTACTATCTTAGCAAGTTAAACGGTCCCTTACAGGTACTTTGGTTCTGTCAAACAGCTGAGAAACATTTTCTGTAAAGTAGTGAAGATATAATCTACTTGTAATACCCATTTGTCTCTAAAATCTGTTTTATATACTGGGCTTCAGAGAGAATTTCCATGTTAAAAAAAGTTTCATTGTTAAAATATTTGACTAAATAAACATTATCCCTGACATGACTTCATACTTTCTGGTATGTTATGGACTTCCTGCCACTTTTGTAGCTGTTAGTAAAACAGACTATAGGATGATGGTTATCAATCAGTCTCAAAGGGAAGAAAATTTTGAGAGGCCAGTGCCTGGTAGAATGGTTTATAAGGGATTTATCTGTCCTCTGGCTGGCTAAGGCAGTGGTTTTTAGCCTATATGCACAATCTTGCGCCTAATTTTAAGAGGTTCAAAGTCCAGAGATTCCATTTAAAGTCCTGGCTATAAGCAGTGAGGCAAATGGACTTAATGGGAAGATGTTAATTTGTGCGAAGCAGAGGTCTCACTTTGGGCTTACAAAGATGATAAGCAGTATTGTCCCTAAAATGATATATTGTCCAGGTCTCTAATGTCAAAACTTGACCTTCTTACTATCATCCAGGAGGATTTACTGAAAGTTACTCATTTAAGTCAGACTTCAAAGTCTGTTTCCCTTTGATGTGGGGCAATAGCCTTATATATGAAACATTTCTAACAGTGCACCATGTCTACATGGTATAAGTGGAATTTTACATTTTCAAGCCAACTCCTTGTGCGCGGATTAGCAAACCAACATCTGTCCTGCCATGTTTAAGAGAGTGAGGAGAGGGAACTAACATTTACTGAGCACTTAGGACACATTAGATGCTCTGTTACTTAACTGAGTCAAAACAGGATCATTTTTAGACATTTACTTTTTCTGCTTAAAAATACAAACACTGAGGCTAGAAGGTCTAATAAATTTTCTCAGTGATCAGCTAATGAATGGCTGAGCCAACACTGAAACACAGGTAGATTTATCTTCTAAGTCATTGCTTCATAGAGAACACCGAGTTTTTATTGGTTTTTCGCCACCCTTTCTGTCTTTCCTTGTTGGAGGCTTTTTCTCCTACTGCTCTCACACCCTCCATTCTGTGGAGCACCTCTGACAGTATTCATCAGGGACTTCTCTTAGACTTGCCCGAGTTTTTCACTGAGAATTTTGATGAACCGATTCTTTCTAGTATTAACACCAAGAGCGAATTAAGCATTGGTGCCTGCTACCTAGACTCCTTCAGCTTGACTTCTCTTTGATCTATGAACAATTAATTAGTGTTGTGGACTGACTCTTGTCTCCTCAATGTTCCTCTACTGAAGCTCTAACCCTTCATGTGATGATGTCTGGAGCTGTGCAAGGTGATTAAGTTCCAGTGAGATCATAAAGGTAAGATTTAGTGCTCTTAGGAGATAAAGCATCTGAAGCCCCATGTGGTGGGACACACCCATAATCCTAGCTGTAGTTCTAACTTTTGGGAAGTTGAGGCAAGGGGAGTCATAGGTTTGAAGCTAGGCTGAGCTACATAGTGAGCTCCATGCCAGTCTGGATTACATAGTGAGAGCCTGTCTCCAAATAAAGAAGAAGGGCAAAGGGAAGGAGGAGCAGAAGACGGAGGAGGAGGAAAAGAAGAGGAAGAGAGGGGGAGGGAGAAGAGGAGGAGAAAGAAGAGGAGTAAAATGGGAAAAGGAAAAAGAGGAGTAAGGAGGAGAAAAGGGGGAAAGAAAAGAAGGAGAGGTTGGGAACAGATGCCTGAGAGCTTGCTGTGCTCTGTTCTTGCCGTGTAGGACACCGTGCAGAGATGGCTGGCCACCAGCAAGAGGAAGTGACCTCTCACGGAAAACCAACTATGCTGGTTGTCAATCAGATTTCCAGCTTCCCAACCATGAGATAGACTTATATCATAGAGTTAGGTTATTGTATGATGGTGGCTTAACTGATCAATACAGGAATTTAGTGCCTATTGCCTGACCCAAGAGAATCCATTACTATATGAATTGACTAATGAGAAGATGTATTTTAACTTTTATTTTTTTGATGACTGTGGTTTTATTTCCATAACTGTTACATGCAGTACTGTAATGTATAACAGAACATGAAACTGCAGTACTGTTCTGTATAGTACAATCAGCAAAAGTTACAGTACTGTATAAACAAGGTGGACTGTACCAAGAAAAGAGTTGGGGCTGTATAACATCAAATCCTTCAAAGGCTTTGTCAGTGTCATCATCAGAATTGTGATCAGGAGTTGTAGAAGGCGCAGGTAAGGGAGATGATGAAGTAGAAACGGAAGAACTAGTAGTAGGGATCTTAGGTGTATCCTTTCCAAGAGGAATCCCATTACTCTGGTCTGTTTTGTCATTTTCTTTTTTGCTTCATAACCTTACAATAGCTTCGTAAAAGTTCACTAATTTGCCCTTCCACTCTTGTGAGCCATTCAAAATTTTATAACCTCTACTTTTAACATAGCTATATTCACTTTTGAGAACACACTGTAGGCAGGATACTCACTGAGAAATCTGTGAAGAATTTTCTCTTTCTGCTTGGCTCTGAGATGGGGAAGCGAAAAAGAATAAAGTTTCAAACAACCAAAGTTAGTGGCTTCGTATCATCTCCAGGCAGGAGAAATTTTCTGAATAAAGAAACTAGTACACAGTGTGAAGGTTGGGAATTATTTATGGCTTGTGCTTGTCCTTCTTCTCTTATATCTTGCTGTATTCCTGACTCCTGATGTGCTCATGATTTAACAGCCCAGAGTGGATAAATCAGTAGAGTGTGCAACAATAAAATGGCCCAGGAAGCATTCTCTTTCAGGCCTCAGAACCTGTGAAATGAAAGCTTATCCCCAGAAAGTGATCTTCTAGGAAGGAAAGCTGCACTGACATGGCTACCTGAATTCCTCTTCCTTATTTATTTGGTTTGATCTGAAAAATGTAAGAAATTTCCACTGCAGAATTGTTTTCACTAGCTCCCAGTCAGCTCTTTCTCATGTAGCTTCATCTTTTATTTTTAGAGCTTTGTTTTGATCTATATGTCTTTAGCTTTCAGAGTAACACATTCCATCAAATGATTCAATTCTTAGAAATCAAGCCAGGTACAGATGAAATGTTAAGTTTCATCAATGCTATAATAATTTCATCTGCTTTTAAGAATACACACCCTCCCACCAGTATTTCTTGGCACCATATGTACTTGTTCCTACTAGATGCAGAACATTTCAAGTTTTGTTGTATCCTACCAACCATGCAGTTCACGAGAGCTGAGGAAACAGGGGCCCAGAAGTGTCTCGACAATAATTATGTGGTTAATTTGAGACCAAGAAGGGACTTCTACACAGTTTTCCAGTTCAGCTTTTGTTCTACTTCCACCAACTGCCAACCAACTGACTGAGCCAAAGAAGAAAGTCAATTCCTCTTCAGCTTGAACTAGAGAAAAATATGGAAAATAAGAAAGAATAGAATTTTCAAAGTATTGAGTTTCACTGAGTAAAAAGGGAAGATTTAGAGCCATGTGGAAGAAAGAGGCAGAAAAGCAATGCTTTTTGGAAGGATTACTCTTAAGCTTATTGCCAGACTGCTTTCTTCCCTGGGCAAGTGCCTGCATGCTTATTTCATGGGTTAAAAGATCCCTTTAAGGTGAATGAAACACTGCCTAGTTTCTGTGTGAACAAAAATTTTGAAAAGACAAGTTTTTTCTCTTGGGAATTTATTACATTAAATCCACTTGGTTGAAGCATCTGTGTTGAAAATGGGCTAAAAGGAACTGGCACTCCCTTTGTTTCTCTGGTTGGCATCTGTGCCTTCCTGTCTTTGGAGTGGTGGATGTTGTTCGAACAGCCCGCTCTCCTCCTGGCTCTGGAGTGGATATCTAGGGTCTGCGTGGACAGCCATGCCCTGGGTCAGGATGGTTTGTCTTCAGCATAGATCTGACTGTTTCAGGTTGGATCTTGAGGCAATAGCCTAGGAATAAAAGTGTAAAAGCAAAAGATATGTAGTGTTTGAAAACTAAGCATGTCTGTCTTCAGTGTTTTTTCACATTGTGACTCTTCACATATTAGTCTAAACAATGAATGATGTCATAAATATTGAGTGAAAATATTCTTCTAGGACACAAAAGCAAATACATAAAAGAAGAGGACAGATGAAATTTATAATTTTTCTTTAGAATTAAGAGATACTTTTTTGTTAACCCTGTGGGGTGGTACTCTAAGTCCCCAGGTCCGTGTGTGTGTAAATAAAAGACAGTAATCCAAGCAAATGTTTCAGCAAGAAAAATGATTTTGGAGCCATCCTTACGATGATAGGATACTGAAGCTGGGTCACTGTTAGCTTTAGATTTCCGAGCAGTGCTTTTGAAAGTCAGTTTGTAGTTGAAAGCATTTTCATTGCTGCATGAATTTGCTGTATCATAAGAATATTCAATGAATCTAAAAAATAAACAGCAAATTAATAAATATCATACCAGGAATCAACAGATGGGAACATAGCAAATTAAAAAGCTTCTGTACAGCAAGGGAAACAACCAACATGGAGAAGAGATCACTTACAGAGCTGCAAAAGGCTTTTGTCAGCTCTGGCTCAGAGAACTATATCTAGAATGCATAGTAAAATAAACTCATAGACATGAGGCTCCTCCCAAATAGGAGATCCAATCAAAAAATGGGCAACCGAAATGGACACTTCTTAGAAGAACAAGTATAGATGGCCAGTAAATACCTGAAGAAATGTTCAACATCACTGGCTATTAGAGTAATACAAATTGAAACTACACCGAGATACCATCTCACCACAGAGAGAATGGCTACCATCAAAGCAATCAGATCATAATAAATGCTGGTGAGACTACAGAGGAAAAAGGTCTCCACTGTTGGTGGGATTGTAAATTAATACAACCACTATGGAAGTCACTGTGGAGATTCCTCAGAAAACCAAAAATAGAAACTCCACTTGACCCAACTGTCCCTTTCTAGGTCTATTCCCACAAGATATCTTATTTTGTCTGATGTAGGAGCACACACCTGTTAAGCCAGCACTTGGGAGGCTGAGGCAGGGGGATTGCCACTAGTTCAAGGCCAGCCTGGGCTACATAGTGAGCTCAGGGTCAGCCTGAATTACAGATGGAGACTGTCTCAAAACAACAACAACAAAAAGTTATGTGCATACTGCTCCCCCTCACCACTTTAAAAAAATTCTTTTGAATAGTCTCACCAGCTCACTAAATTGTTAACAAAAAGCTCAAACTCATTATCCTCCTGCCTCAGCTTCTCATAGGGCTGGGATTGCAAGCATGCCTTGTCAGTCCTACCTAAAAAGGCCACTTCAAATGACTGAATAATATTGTATAGTATTTATTCTAATTTGCTAACTTCTATTTGTCACTTGGCCTTCAACTTATTAAACTATATTATAGAAATAGAGATGTATATTATACATTCTGTTGACATCTTCACATATATAGTTTTCAATTTTGTTAGTCAAATGATTTTCTCATAAAACAGTTTGCCAGAGGGCCAGAGATTTAGCTCAGTGGTTCTGGCGCCTGCCTCGCAAGCGCAAGGTCCTGAGTTTGATCTCCGGTAACCACATACAGTGCTGGGCGTGGTGGCTCACGCCTGTAATCCCAGCACTCGGGAGGCAGAGGCAGGAGGATTGCTGAGTTCGAGGCTTGCCTGGGCTACATAGTGAGCTGAGGACCAGCCTGAACTACAAAGCGAGACCCTGTCTCAAAAAACAAAACAAAACAAAACAAAACGAACAAAAAACCACCAGTTTGCCAGAAATGGTATAAGGGTTAAAGCTTATGAACATCTTTACATACGCATCCTGAAGTATTTATATGTTAGGACCATACAGAGCTCCCTGATTGGTGATTGGGTGATGTCCCACTAAACCCATTCTATAGGTTGAAAATACTGTAAAATGACGCTTCACGGACTACGCCTTACCTGTGAGGCATAGCCACTCAGCAGTGGGGTGCGTCGGTTGTGTGCCCTCAGGACTGCACCGCAGACTGTGGGCTGCTACTCGCTGCCTCTCTCGGCGTCATGACCGAGACTGTCACACATTGCTAGAGAGTGTGGAGCGTAGTTTCTGTCGGATCCACATGGTTTTTGTAGCACTGCGAAATCAAAAAATCGTAAGTCCGACCATCTTAAGTGGAGACTCCACTATACAGCGTCCTCTGCAGTGTTAAGTATATTGGGAATCTTATTTGTCTCTTTTAATTTGCATTTATTTGCTAGAAGCAGGATGCACATTTTTCTTTGCAGGTTTTATTTTGTTGTTTGTGCTAGCTGCCGTTTGGGTGTCATCCTTGCGCAGGGGCCATGCTAATCTTCTCTGTTCCAATTTTAGTATATGTGCTGCCGAAGCGAGCATGTGCTAACTGCAGTTTGGATGTGGACTGTACCCTTTGACTCTATAATGCTCTAATACTCTTCAGGCCAGAAGCCTGAGAAGAATTATTTCCTAGGTGTTATTTGTCTGAGGCCATCTCCCTACATTTTAGCTGATGTAATTATTAAATTAGTATCATGAAGACATTTTCCTGACTCTTGCTTTGTCCTCATGTGGCAGAGAGAGAGAGAGAGAGAGAGAGAGAGACAGACAGACAGACAAACAGACAGACAGAGGGAGGGAGGGAGGGAAGGAGAGAGGGAGGCA
>PVIC010035229.1:0-19166 GCA_004025085.1 Thryonomys swinderianus | reverse complement strand
AAGGTTGCAGGGCTGGGATGTAGCTCAGTGAGAAAGCCCTGGGTTTGATCCTCGGTAGAACCCTCAAAAAGAACCCTTCCCACTATAGAATATGCAGTCCCTACCCGGGAAACATCTTAGTTGTAGTGAGATTCAAAAACACGTTTGTTTGTTTGTTTTTGAGAAAGGGTCTTGCTATGTAGTTCCGGCTGGCCTTGAACCCACAGCGATCTTCCTGCCTCAGTCTCCTAATCAAAAATCCAATGCCAATCTCCTTGCTTTTTCTGTTGTTTTCCTCACTTTGAAGTTACCACTATCCCCAACAGACATTCCCCAAAGACCAAACACCTGGAGAGGAAACCTGGAGAGAGAAAACAAAGGAATTGCTGTTTTCGTCATCCAGAGAAGAGAAAAGTTACAAACCATGAATAAAACGATGGGCTCAGTGGATAAAGCTCCAGGCCATGTACTTTCAGCCATCTCTCCCCACACGTGAGATCAGGTAAGCCATCAAAACTACCTCACGTTCCTATACCTGTCTCCCCTCTCCAGTCTATAGCCTTCCCCAAAGCTGTGGAGTTAGAGCTAAGAATATGTTGTCCTTTCATATTGATTATTTTAAGTCAGAAATCAGCCCTGACTCAATCTGGATGGAAGAAACTCAAACCAGGCCCAGCCTCTGAGAAATGTCCACACTACCTGGACGCTGGACTATCAGAGGGAGCATGTGTTGGACGCATGTATCTGCAGTAATCTCTTTATTCTTCCTTACCATCTTTTCTTTTCATATTTTTCCTGGAGAAACTCCTTCACCTTCTGGGGATCCCTAGAATCTGGTATTAAAGATGTCCGAGCATCAAAAAGACCCAGCCAGATCTTCCTACAGACCTGAAGGAACAGAACCAAGCATGAAATGTGAGCAACAGCTTCAAATTATCACGCTTCAATATACCACTTTCAGTGTTCTCATCAATAAAGTTTTATGGAGTTTCAACACAGTGCTAAGATCTGGATATATGCAGTGTGCTCAAAGAAAATGGTGTTTGCATTTAAAATATATATTATAGGGGCCGGAGGGTTAGCTCAGTGGTTCCAGCGCCTGCCTCGCAAGCGCAAGGACCTGAGTTCGATCCCCGGTAACCACATATAATGCTGGGTGTGGAGACACGCCCACCAACAATCAATACCACATACCACAATGCCGGACGTGGTGGCTCACGCCTGTAATCCCAGCACTCGGGAGGCAGAGACAGGAGGATTGCTGAGTTCGCGGCGGCTTGCCTGGGCACCATAGTGAGCTCAGGGCCAGCCTAAACTACAAAGCGAGACCCTGTCTCAAAAAAAAATATCTATCTATCTATCTATCTAGATAGATAGATATTATAGTAAAAAACACACTGTCATCAATCGCCCTCAAAATCCTCCCCCTCACTCTGAACACAGCCCAAAGTCCTTCCCATTTTCTGAAGCAGTTCTGGAAGATTCTTTGAAGAGTGTCCATGGTTGCTGTTGTTCTTTTTTTTTTTTTTGAGACAGGGTCTCGCTTTGTAGTTCAGGCTGGCCCTGAGCTCACTATGTAGCCCAGGCAAGCCTTGAACTCAGCAATCCTCCTGCCTCTGCCTCCCGAGGGCTGGGATTACAGGTGTGAACCACCACGCCCAGAGTCACTGGATTTTTTTAATCATTCCACATAAAAACATGAATGAGGATTCGCAGAACTGCTTCAGAAAGTGTCAAGGGCGGTGGGACATGAAATGAGGGGAGTATTTGGAGGAGGATTCATGGCAATTATGTCTTTTACTGTAAAAATTAAAACTTACATATTCACTGCATATTTTGATCACACCTCCAAATCAGAGTCCCAACCACATAGTTTGTAATCTAATGGGGCATTCTGTGCCTTAGACAAAGATAGCTATAATTACACACTGTTATGCAGAAAAAAAGGAAAGCAGAGAGCCATGAGAGCTCAGGAGCATTGTGCTGGGAAGGGGATGAGGTCAGGGACAATTTTCAAAGCCTGTAACGTTACTCGATAGATAACCCTTTCATCTGGAAGTTAAAAGTACTGCTCACACCGAGGTCAACTTCCAGGGCTATAACTCACTTTCAAGTAAATGACATGGACTTAAACCCACGCAATCAAGGCTTCATTCCCAGGGTGGGGCCAAGTGCCTCTGGATGCACATCGCAACAGACCTTAACCTTCCGCTGAGTGCCCTGGGCCCCCCTTCAAAGACATAGCTTCTCTTCTGATTTCTCATAAAGAGGTGTAGACAACCATGTTTGTATAACCAAGGTTCTGTAGGTAAACATTCAAATACACATAAGATGAGAACTCTCATATACTGGCTGGGCGCGGTGGTGCACATCTGGGATCCCAGCAGGTAGGCTGAGGTAGGAGAATCACAAGTTCAAGTGCTGCCCGAGAAACTGCTCACTATGTGGTATGTGGTACTGACTGCTGGTGGGCATGGTCACCACGACTGGTATTGTTGTATGCGGTTACTGGGGATCGAACCAGGGACCTTGCACTTGCTAGGCGGGCACCAGAACCACTGAGCTAAATCTCCAGCCCCACGTCTTGAAATATAAAATAAAAAGAGCTAGGGATGCAGCTTAGTGCAAAAGCCGAGTTTAATTCCCAGAATCCCAATAAACAAAGCAAAAAAATCTCATATACTAAAGAATTAAGAGGCCAGGGATTTAGCTCAGTGACACCAAACCTGCCTTGCAAGCACAAACTCCTGAGTTTGATTCCTAGTAAGGGAGAAAAAAAAAACACCTCTAAAAAAATTAGGATAGGGCTGGAGATTTAGCTCAGTGGTTCCGGCGCCTGCCTCGCAAGCACAAGGTCCTGAGTTTGATCCCAGTAACCACATACAATGCTGGGCGTGGTGACTCACACCCACCAGCAATCAATACCACATACTACAGAGCCGGGCATGGTGGCTCACGCCTGTAATCACAGCACTCGGGAGGCAGAGACAGGAGGATTGCTGAGTTCCAGGCTTGCCTGGGCTACATAGTGAGCTCAGAGCCAGCCTGAACTACAAAGAACTACAAAACTACTCTCAAAAAAAAAAAAAAATTAGGATAAACACCCCAAAAGAAAACTATAGGGTTTTCTATGATACAGAGGCAAAACTCTGAAGGCAGGCAGCTTTCTGAGGCCCCCTGAGGGGTTACTCACCTCATTTCCACGAGACTGCAGGAAAACTACCTCAGGCTCTGTGAACGTTGTCATGGAGATGGACTTGACACGATGAGGGGGGTTCAGGCCTCTCCTGTGGGAGGGAAACAGAAAGCAACAAGATACAACACAGTTAGGAGGGTGGGTCTAACTTGCAGGATGAGGGAGAGGGAGAAGGAGTAACACTGCATAAGCCAGGATGAAAAGCGAGACCCCAGCCCAGGGCAGGGCTCTAGCGCAGCTCAGTGGTGTGGCGTTTGGTTAGTGTGTGCAAGGCCTTGGGTTGCATCCACAGATGAGAGCTACTTCCTAATTCCAGGAAAGAAGGGGAAGCACGGATGTTTTGGAGCTTCCAATGAGACAGGAAGACAGCCATGGACTACAGTGCCGGCTTGTCTTGGGGAGGGAAGGCGCAGCCTGCCCTTTGGGAGCCTCGTCTACCCTGGCTTGGATCCCAGGGGGCCGTGTTCACGTGCAGGCTGAAGGGCTACTTCCGGTACGTCAGACATGTGCTCTGTTTCCTGTTAAGTCATTGTTTTAGACCTGCAGCACACCCCAAAGTCCCAAAGCCACAAATTTCTCAACCATATGAGAAGGGAAAAATAAAGGCCCCACAAGGATTCCTGATAACAGTAACAAAGACAAGGATGGTGACCAAAAACAGAGTCCTTGTCTCCTCAAAAGGATGGAGTGGGGTATGGGAAAGGATAGAGAGAGAGAGCCCCCCGCCTTGTATTTCAGTACTGGGGAATTAAACCCAGGGCCTTCACATGAGCGACATCAACCAGTACTTTTGTATTTTCAGACAGGATTTCACAATGTCACTAAATTGTACAGACTGGGCAGGAATTTATGATCCTCCTGTCACAGCCTCCCAGGGTGCTGGGATTATAGGCGTGCACTACTATGGCTAGTAAGGAAGTCTTCTTTAAGAAATATGCCAGACTTTCTTCTTTTTATGTGTCCATCTTTCAGTAAAGCAAGAAGTCAAGGCCAACCCTGAACTACAAGGCCTGGGCCAGGAACACAGACCCCGTCACGCTGCTTTTGTGCCTGTTCTGCATGTTCTGTTAAACCTCTGGGAGCCCAGTTCTGCCCACAGGAACCTGGTGGGACAACACAGAAAAGAAAGCTCCCCACCGCTACTCACTGGCTTCTGGAGTTTCCTTCCTGACAGGGCAAACCGGGGCTAAATCGGTGGGACTGTAGCCTTTTCTCCTTCCTTATACCTTAAGGTTTACTCTGGTCTAGAGCAATTGCCCTTCTGTTAAAATTGGCCAAGTGGTACTGCGCCTACCTTGGAAGCACAGGCCCTAAGTTCGATCCCCAGTACCGCAGAACAAAAAAAAAGAAAGAAATTGGCCAAACCTAATGTTACAGCTTATGTCTAGATGTCACCCCAAAGCCTCATGCTGTCATAAGTGGGGCTCTTTCAGAGGTGCCTGGATCTAGAGTGTGTGACACCGGAATTGATTCACAGTGCAATGTGAGGATCAAGGGCGCAGGATTAAAGGTGTGAATGAAACCTGCCCTCAGTAGTCTGGATAATATAAAAGAAGGAAGACTCTGTAAAGGCCCCTCGTTGCTTTTACTACTCCGGGGACCATGAGCCGTTTCTCCTCTGCGATGCCCTCCTGCCAAGCCACCCTCCCCTGGAACCAGACAGTTATGGACTGAAACCTCTACAGACTGACAGCTAAATAACCCTTCCTCCTTTGAGCGCTGGATATTGTGTCTCAGGAACAAGACAAAGGACCAAGACACTAAGTAAACAAACTGGAGAGGAAGACCCCAGGCACAAGCAGGGAAGACAGTTTCAGCTGATGAGGTCCTTTCGCAAGTTTAGAAACTGCACAAGTCTATGTTAAAATTACGGTTGGCCCTCAGTCTCCATGAGATCTGCAGCCATGGGATCAATCAACTGTGGACTAAAAATATTTGGAGAAAACGGCATCTGTACTGAACATGTACAGACCTTTTCCCCTTCATTATTTCCTAAGAACTACTGTTTCTATATGGAACATTTGTGTTATATAGTTGAGAGCATCTGAAGTGTACAGGAGGTGTGTGCCTGTAATCCTAGCACTCTGGGAGGCTGAGGCAAGAGGACTGCAAGTTCAAGCCCAGCCTGGGCAGTTTAGTGAGACTATGTTTCAAACTAAAAAAATAAAAATGGCGGGGCCAGAGGGTTAGCTCAGTGGTTCTGGCGCCTGCCTCGCAAGCGCAAGGACCTGAGTTCGATCCCCGGTAACCACATATAATGCTGGGCGTGGAGACACACCCACCAACAATCAACACCGCATACCACAATGCCGGACGTGGTGGCTCACGCCTGTCATCCCAGCACTCGGGAGGTAGAGACAGGAGGATTGCTGAGTTTGCGGCGGCTTGCCTGGACACCCATAGTGAGCTCAGGGCCAGCCTGAACTACAAAGCGAGACTCTGTCTCCAAAAAGCAAAAAAATAAATAAATAAATAAATAAAATAAAAATAAAGATGGCTGGGGAATACAGCTTATTAAGGTCTGGGTTCAATCTCCAGTACTGCCTAAAACAGAACAGAACAAGAGCGTATATGTAGTAAATAGCACACTATTTTGATATAAAGCACTTGGCTACTGTGAATTTGGGGGAAGGGTTCTAGCACCAATCCCCTCAGAGAGGTGACTGAGTCTGGAATAGGGGCGTGGCTTATGTCTTCAGTAAAACAAAGGGGGAACAAAGAGATAACATTTTCCAAACAGAAATCCTCAAAATCCCTAAAGAAGGGCCGGAGGGTTAGCTCAGTGGTTCCAGCGCCTGCCTCGCAAGCACAAGGTCCTGAGTTCGATCCCCGCTAACCACATACAATGCTGGGTGTGGAGACTCACGCCCACCAGCAATCAATACCAGTACCACAGTGCCGGGCGTGGTGGCTCACGCCTGTAATCCCAGCACTCGGGAGGCAGAGACAGGAGGATTGCTGAGTTCGAGGCTTGCCTGGGCTACATAGTCAGCTCAGAGCCAGCCTGAACTACAAAGCGAGACCCTGTCTCAAAAAAAAAAAAAATCCCTAAAGAGGACTAGGAAAACACATACTCATTGGCACACACAGGTGCACACATAGACAGAGGTGCTCCTGCCGGGTCTACAGAACAGCAGCGCACATGTTTCTGTAAGTGACAGCAGTAGGGGTGGCAGGGGGTGGGGACAGACGGCTGCATGGAGCAGAGTGAACTGTGACAGCAGCTCTCTGGAATGATAAATTACTTATTAAGGGGACCTAACAAAGGACGGACAGGGCAGGCTCCAGGCGAGGTCATTTTCAACACTCCTGCTGTTAGACTTTCAAGTGAACCATCTCCAGACGGGCTTAGGAAAGACAAGCGGCAGGGTGGGGTCTGGTGTCCTATGGAAAGCTAAAAGCAGGGAAACCAGAAGCAAAGCTTTGGTCCTCTCTATCAAACCATAGCTCTAAATATCACAGGCCCTGAACTCTCTTCCCAGACAGGCCAGGTTTTCCTCCCTAGGCTTCTCCTGCTAATGGCTCAGTTTGGTTTGTTTTTAATTCCAGCCTGCTGTTACACTCTTTCCATTGCTCTTCGTCATGGAAACTCCAGGTCCTCCCCTGTCCAATGCCAGGCCTCCCCGAAGCCTGGTCAGTCACCTCCCTATCCCTACAAACTCGGTCCTCTCCTTCACAGCCTACTACTAAAGACTGACTTTGCCAAACAAGTCCTTATGCTAGTCGGCACTTGGAGGAATGCAAACAGGACAGGATCCCATCTCTGACCATGAGAGCTTGTGAGATCTCGGAAGGCACGCGGGCCGCTTCTCTCTCAGAGCGGAGGTTGGTCCTGCTGACACTGACGAGTCAGGAAGGGTCTGGCTCCAGGATGCAGCAGCCGGAAAGGAAGAGAAGCAGTCATAAGAATGGCAAAACCTGTTCTGTTTACATTAGAAAAACAGATCCTAGGCCTATCACAAGAAGGTCATCGACATTTCCTGAAAGGACACAAGGAACTGTCAGCAAAGTGTAAACAGGGAGGTGAGCTTCCTTCTTAGGAGGGGGAACCCCACCCAGACATCAATCAATGGGCCGTGCACAGAACAACAGGTTCATATGACTTGGACTAGAGGGTTTTTCTGGGGGGAGAAGATGAAGGGGCGAAGGGAAGGCAGAGAAAGAAGTGATTTACGTGCCCTAGGCCAAATGAGTCCGATAGAACAGGATGTTTCCATAGCACAGTACAAACAGCCCTGCTCTGACCTTGATGTCTGCAGGCTGGATTATGTACAACCAGAGTCACAGTCTGGGGGCAGGGAGGGCTCTGCCAAGGCAGCTCCACAGCCCCAGGAACAGGGCCTTGTGGCAGGGCCTGTGAGTCAGACTACTTCTTTCTGAATCATAAGGAGGCCGTTGCTGGCAGAGGAAGCAATTGAGAAACCAGCCGGCCCCTGCCAGCAGCTAATAGCAAATGGTCTAGGTGTGTTGCACTTGGTGGGTACACACCAGGGTCACGCCAGGGACCAGAGGTGAGTCACCAGCCTGGAATTCAACAGACCCAACCCTTGGACGTGCACCCTAGGTCCCCAACACAGCTCCAAGCTTCTTCCCAAACAAAGTCCCAGGGAGGCACTGCCCTTTGGCTACCACAACAAATCAGTTGTCCTTTCCTTTTTTTTTTTTTTTTTAAACTCATTAGATACTAAGGAAATATGGAGATAAACGTATGGCCCTGAACGGAGCAAGTTTTCCCATTCAAAAGGTAGTGCATTATGAGGACTCAAGCCCATTCCTTTTATCTTCTCACGTTTCTTTTTCACTGGGCACCTACCAGCATTTGAAGTATTGTACAGTGAAATACAGGACCTGTGAAGCCCGATTCTCTCCTCCCCTCCCTTTTGGTTCTATTAATCACACAACTCTGTCCACAAATACCACACCTCTTGTTTTTCTGTGGTCATCACCCTCAAGCTGGCCTATATTTTGTTTCTATCTCGCTTCATAAAAACATCAAACCTGCTCAACTGCTTAGATAAGAAGGTTCTGCCAGGTCAACAGTGGAAAAAACCAGTTCCGCCCAGCACCCAAGTTCTTTTATTCGTGCCAAATTTGAACGTGGGAGTCGCTAGCATCTAAATATGTGTGCTCGCATTTGCACACTCTGGATTGTTTCTTTGCATCTGGGTTTGCACTCAGCCTCAGGCTCGAGGGCGGCGGATCAGGATCACTCTTCACTCTCGCTCTCTTCCTGGGCTCAAACCACTTTCAACAGTCCCAGGCGGAAGCCTCTCCTATTTTCCCGCCCCCCCAGGCCCATTTCCCTAATTTTAGGAAACCTCTTCCTTATCTAAATTCTGCTTTGACCCATTTTTTTTTGTTCTTCTGAAGCAATGATAAACAACTTCCTGTTGTGCAGGGCAAGGGAGAGGGCATTACCAGATGCTTTTCTCTTTCAGGCTCAACCTCAATCCTGCATTTTTCTCCTTCTCCCCTTTTTCATCTCCTTTTGGTAACTCCTTGCTTCTTTACGGGAGACTCTGCCTAGTCCACCTCTGGCCAGCAGAGGGGAATATAAAAGGTGGGGAGGCAGGGAGAGTGCGTCAGGACTACAAGGTGTATGTGTACCTCTCCAACCTGGACAGATGGAAAAGTACTGAATTATTCAACAACAGGTGACATCTTTCCTTCCACGGAGATGATACTGCCTCAACAAGGAACCGCTACCAACAAGCCAGACCGGGACACTAAGGCACACATCATGTAGAACTCGTCACAAACGGGGACAGCTGTCACACACGCCTCTTGACATCCAGCCTAGAGCTCTGCCTGCTGTAAATCTGACTCCTGTTTGCGCAGTAAAGCTGGACAGAAACAGAAGAGACAAATATATAACTGAATACGCTGGTGGGTGCCTGGAATTCCAGGTTCTTGGGAAGCTGAGGCAGGAGATGCATATGTTGGAAGAAAGTCTAGAAAACCTAGTGAAACTCAGTCTCAAAACAAAACTTATAAGGGCCAGAGATTTAGCTCAGTGGTTCTGGCACCTACCTACCAAGTGCAGGGTCCCTGGTTCCATCCTTGGTAATGACATACAATACTGGGTGTGGTGACTCATGCCCACCAGCAATCAGTACCACATACCACAATGCTGGACGTGGTGGCTCACGCCTGTAATCCCAGCACTAGGGAGGCAGAGGCAGGATTGCTGAGTTTTGAGGCCTGTCTGGGTTACTTAGTGAGCTCAGGGCCTGAACTACAAAGCAAGAGCCTGTCTCAAAAAAAAAAACAAAACAAACAAAAACCTTATAAAAGAGCTGAGTATGGTGGCTCACGCCTGTCATTCCAGCACTCGGGAGGCAGAGACAGGAGGATTGCTGAGTTTGAGGCTTGCCTGGGCTACATAGTGAGCTCAGGGCCAGCCTGAACTACAAAGCGAGACCCTGTCTCAAAACAAAACAAAACAAAAAACAAACAACATCAACAAAAAAGACAGACAACAAAAAAATGTAAAGAGCTGGGGATACAGTTCAGTGTTCCCTGGGTTCAACCCCCCAGTACTGGGGAACAGGAGAGGAGAAAAAGACATAAATATCTATCATCAAGACAAAGGAACGAAGAAGGACCCAAATAGCTAAGTCATGGAAGCTTGTCATGTTTTGCTGAAAAAATTCAGTGTCAAATTTAGTGCCTGTCCCTGATGTCAGTGAGACTGCAGGTTTATAATTCTGGGTTTATTTTCTTTCTGAACTTTGGGTTTTTTCATAAAGCTATTCAGGCAAATGGGAAGAAGAACATTTAAGGTATCACTTTGAAAATAGATCTTTTTAATGGGTTGGTCTTTTCTTCTCTCTTCTCTAATCTCTCTCTTTTATTTATTTTATTTTTTAGACATGGTCTCACTTTGTAGTTCAGATGGGTCCTGAACTCACTATGTAGCCCAGGCTGGCCTCGAACTCACAGCAATCCTCCTGCCTCTGCCTCCTGAGCGCTGCTGGGATTACAGGCGTGAGCCACCATACCTGGCTCTCTCCCTTATTTTTGTTACTGGTCACTGAACACAGGGTCTTTCACTGAGCTACAATCTCAGCCCTTTTTTTATTTTTAGACCGGGTCTTGCTAAACTGTTCAGGCTGGGCTCAAATTTGCAGTCCTCCTGCCTCAGCCTCACAGAGTGCTATAATTTATAGACACATACCAGCAAGTCCAGCCTTTAGTGGCAATTTTTACCTCATCTTAAGCATCAAGTGGTAGTAGAAGAGTCAGAACTATAACTAAATACACAAATATATGCATACCTAAGGGAAATTAAAAGGATTCAAATCCAGGTTAAGAAATTAGGTATTGGAAGAAAACCAAATTAGTAAAACTAGGTCAAATTTGGGACCTACAACTGTGGCAGCACATATGTAAATTTAGAAACAGCACAAACTAGCAGTTTCTCAGGCCCTCACACCAACGCTTTAAGTTTGTGCTACAGCCAAGAAAACATTGCTCATTAAAGAAGGGAGAGGGAGAATGAACTCACGCGTACAGGGATGAAGGCATAATCCTACACACCCACCAATACTAGAATGTAAATTTGCCTTCAGAACTCAGGAAGCTCAACTTTGGCTGTAACAGCCAATTTTGCTACAACGGCCAACCCAACCAGCTGGGAACTCTGGCAGTTCTGCACGCTGCCCCCAGAAGCCTTGCTCCCCCGAGAGAGAAACTTATTTGGAACATAGTCATCAGAAAACTGGCCTTTAAAAAAATACAATCCTGCTGTCTCCTTTCTCTGGTAGGGTACAAAGGATGGCATTTCAAAATTTTCTTTCAATATGCTCTTAAATTTTTTTTTTTTTTTTGAGACAGGGTCTCGCTTTGTAGTTCGGGCTGGCTCTGGGCTCACTATGTAGTCTAGGCAAGCTTCGAACTCAGCAATCCTCCTGCCTCTGCCTCCCGAGTGCTGGGATTACAGTGCTCTTAAATTTTTTAGGTATTTTTTAAGGGACTGAACTCAGACCTTCAAAATGAGCTACATTACCAGCCCTTAATTATTTTATTATTTTGACAAAGGGACTCCCTAAGTCACTAAGTTGCCCAGGCTTGGCTCAAACTTGTGATCCTCCTGCCTGAGCCTCGCAGAGCACTACAGGTGTGCCCCTCCATACCTAGCTATTGTACTTCTTATTAACAAATGTTTTTTCTCTTTGCATCATACCTCAGTGGGAGCTCCCATCCCTCTCTAACCCACACTGAGCCTTTATTTCAGAGCGTCTAGCACTACATACAATCCTGTAAAGGACTTCCATACATCTGGACCTCAAGTTACGACCAGCCTGACATACGAACAAGTTGGGTTAATTAGGTTAATGGAAAATTCACGTGCCTCTTGTGTCTACAGCACGGACCCAGATAAATATCCAGATCTCAGCTGTAGTGACTTACAACCAATTTGAGTTATAACCAGCCCTTGGAAACCAATTGAGTTTATAAACCAAGGGTCCACTGTATTTACAGTCCAGGCAGCTGATGTGAGGTAAACTGTGTGAAGATGGGGACTTTGTCACCACCGTATCTCCATACTGAAACAGTGTTTCAAAACACCCCCAAAACTAAAACAAAACAAAAAGCTGGGCATGGTGTCCCACAACTATGATCCCAGCACTCAGGCGGTGGGAAGATCATGAGCTGAGGCCAGCTTGGGCTACACAGTGAGCTCAGGGCCAGCCTGAAGTATAAGTGAGATCCTGCCTCAAGAAACTGAACAAACAAACAAACAAACAAAAAAAACCCAAACCCTCCAGGTAGAAAGCGCGAAGCTCCCCAGAAACAGGGCAATTACAGCCAGGGAAACTCCAATTTCCTTGTAGTTTCTCCTGATACTTCTCTCCTTCTAACCACAATATGCCTTTAGTTCCATTTCATTAATTGGCTCAGGCTCTTTTCTCCCCGCTTTGGTACTGGGGTAGCCCCCAACCCTTAAAATTTTGAACAGGCTCTCACTAAGTCAAGCCCAGGACAGGCTTGAATTTGTGATCTTTCTGCCTCAACCTCCCAGAGTCTGGGATACTACTAGCATGTGCTACCATGCCCGGCTCTTGCCTAGCCTCTTGCTCCTTCGCTCTACTCTTATTTCCTGCTTGCAAATGTTGGCCTCAAATCTCATTTCCTAACCACCAAAATATGTTCCAGAGTCTACCACCTTGAGAATCATGCCTTCAGTGATTCTTATAATGCTTTACCAAAATAGGAAACAAAAATACCTTTATTAAAGGTTCCTGCAACTACAAAAAAGCTGACACAGTCTTCTTACTTGGTTGGATGGGAACATAAGTTCCTAAGGAGCTGAGCCCCACTTAGTTTGCCAGCCTGAGGTACACACACCCTAGGGAGAGCCCATCCTCCTGCGGCACCTCCTAAACCATTAGTTCCTAGCCACGGCCCCAGATCACAGGTGCCCGATCTTCCCCTAGTGAGATGACAAGAGCGAGACTGACCGCAAGGAAAGGGGTTCTTGCTCTGCAAACTGTTGAGTGATATTCAGGGACTTCGCTTTTCCAGTAGAAGAAATCAGGTTTTTAACATGGCCCAGATCCCTTGGTTTCCTTCTGTCCTGACTGAAGGACGTTCATTATAGAAACGTTATTTGTGGCTACTTTAAACCAGGATCCAGAAAACAATGAGAATGAAGTCAGCACTTCCCATTTATTCAGTTTTATCTTTCAGGCCGTTACTGCTAACTCTGGAAACGCATCAACCATTTTCTGACATTTTCATCCCAGGACAAGATACTGTTTTCTTTTTATTCTACACTGTGAAGTACTCCTAGAGTTTGTTTCTTCTCTCCACAGAGGACTTGTTGTAGTCTTAAGTCTCCATTTCATCTCATCTCGAGACACAAAAGCTTTCCCTGTTTGGGTTCTAAATCACTGTCCCAAGAGCTAGACCAAAATCGGCTTCATCCTCAAAACATGCAAGTGAGGTTGATCAAAACACAAATTTCATAAAGGAGATAACAACAGGGTAAAGAAATAACTTAAAACTGTGTCTAAGGAGAACTGGATCTTCATTTCTGGTCTGCCACGATCCTAATACCAAACAACAACTGCTGAAAACAGCAAGCCCCAGATGGCCCTGGATAAGTTACTACACCTCTTTTTGCTTCTGTTCACCCATCTGTCATACAAGAACAATATTGCTTTTTTATTTCTTCCTAAAGGTTTGTGAACAAGGAAAGCTTTCTTTGCTTAAAAGTAAAACAGTGTGTTAAGACAGTATTAAAGATGAGGCAAAAATAACCTCATTACAAACATAAAAACCAGTGATCTAGGACCAGTATCAGATGTTAACCATGTACCTAATCAAGTAATTCCCTAAAGGGGGGACTACGTGTAACTAAACACCTAGGGTAGAACTGTGGCTCTACAGCAGCCCTGGCATGACCAAATTCCACGTCAGTACAAAGGGTAGCATTGCAAATTACACAGCAAAGCCCCCTTCCCTCAATTTAGAAAGTTTACTAGATGCTACCACCAGGATCTACGGTAGCCATAGCAACAAGCAACAAGGCTCTCAAATGCACACACTTAAGAAGGGCTAGCCAGCTCCCCACATCTTTGGAAAAGTTTACCTCTTTAAAGAGGGTAACCCATTGCTCTCTCCCATCAGATGTGGTAGGCGGCCTGTCCCGAGGCTAGCATTCCAAAGCCCTGCAAGACAGGGCTCTGCCCCTGAACCCTGGACCACTCTTCTCTCGCTGTCAACTGGGTTAACTCACCTATTTTCAGCTGGCTTCAGCGGCTCACACTCCGGGAGGGACACGAGCCAGTAAGAACAAAGACCTCTCCGTTCTGAACCCAGCTTTCCCTATCTCTTTCCTTTTTGCTTTCCACGCATATGAGGTTCCCTTTAAAGGTGTATGTTATTTTCTGGCCCTTTAAGTCTGTACCCCCCCCCTCCAAGTTCCTTTCCATTTTCCACACTTTCTCCTTCCCCACCCTCAGTTCCCTGGCCTCCCTCGGGGAATTTCTCTCTGGCTCTCTCCACGTCCTTCCTCAGCCCCCACCCTTCCCTCCGCAACGCGACTCCAGCCTGGTCTTTTCGCCCCGGCGCCTCCCCTTCCCTCCCGCCGCCCCTCTGCGGTAGATAACCCTCTCTCGACTGAAGACCCTTCAGCTCCACATCTGGCCTGATCCCGACCTCCCCGATCGTGCTGGCCTCCAGGACCCCAGTGCCGGCTCTACGCCCTTCCTCCCCCGTCCTCCCCCGGCGTTGGCACTCACAGGAGGCCGGAGCAGGTGGTGCAGACGAAGCTGCCCACGGTGATATCCACGTAGGTGACCCCGCGCTGGGCGCACTCGAAGCAGTGGCGGTTCCCGGCCTGGCTGCAGCCGCCCAGCTCCCGCACCCGGCGGCACCACACCTCCGATGCCGCCTCCGCCTCCGCCTTTCCCCCGCCGACCCCGCCACCTGGGCCTGGACCCTTTTTGGCCGCCATCACCATCGTTGCCCACACGCTCCGACCTCCTCCCCGCAGAGAACAGCAGCCTCTCCTTCAACCACTGCCGCCTTCCCGCCTCCGCCGCCTTCGCACGCCGGGCAACCCTGACAGAGAAGCTAGGAAGCCGGCGGCGTCCGCTCCAGACTCGGCCCCCCGCTGCCTCGCCTGTTCTGGACGCTAATTGGCTAGCCTTCTCCCACCTCCTCGCTTTGATTGGCCCATTCCGGGACAGACTCTAGGTGCCGGAACTGCCAACCCCACGCCCCACTGCCTTTAGGCCTTCGGCCTCTCCCATTGGCCTGAAGATATCTTGGCTGTGCGTGCCTTCTCTCTGTCCCCGCCTTCTCTCGCCACTGTTTCCACTGAGGCCCGCCTCCCAGTTTCGATTGGCGATCTCTGGGCACGCGAGCTCCTCGGCTAACTCTGGTTGGCTGTCGAGGTTGCAAAGTTAGCGCGCGAGACAGAGGCGGAGTCCTTCTCGTAAGCAGCTCTGGGCCTACTAGAGTGAAGATAATTCCCGCCAAATTTCAAAGACTTGCTCTAGGCTGCCCATGACTCGCAAAGGAGAAAAGTGACAATTCGAGGTCAATGAAGTGAGAAGGGAAGGGAGGGAGGAAAAAAAAATTTTTTAAATGCCATTTCATTTTTTTCCTATCCGAAGTCATGATGAAATCTGCATTTTACAGACAGGTTAAACAGCTTGTGGTGGATCACACAGCTGGTGCATGACTCCTAGGTTTGAAAATGAGTCTGTGGAACTTTAGAAGACCCTGCTTTAAACCTTCACTCTTGGTGGAATTATTTATTCGACAAATACTTGAGTGATAGGTTTTGGGCACGTTGTAGCCACTGAGAAATCTATAGCAGTGAACCAACCGAAACAAACCCCTGCCATTGTGGTGCTTACATTCTGGAGGGTAGAAGTAGACACAAAACAAATGAAAGAATCATCAGTTAGTAATACTTTACACAGAATTAAAGTAAGGTCTTCAAGCAAAAGAATAACCAGTCTGGTACCTTAGAGTGAGTCCATCAGGGAACCCATTTCAAACACTGACATTTAAACTGAGATCCGGATAACAAAAGGAATCCGGATAACAAAAGGAAAAGATCTGTGGAGGAGCATCCCCGGCAGTTGCAAAACCCCTACAGAAACCCTACAGCAGGAACTTCCCATATTGAAGAAACAACAAAAGAAAGCCACATGGTTGGAGGGCGGTGAGTTAGGGTAAAGTGGGGAGGATTTTCTTGGAGTGGGACCATGTCGTGCAGAACCTTCCAGACTCTGGTAAGGATTTTGAGTTTTCGAAGTGTGATGGGAAGCTATGCAGTTAGAACATAGTTTCCCAATATGATGAAAAGCCCCAAAGCATGTGTAGGGCCCAGGTTTCTTCAGTTGTGTGGCTGCACAGTGCATTCACTCCCAAGTTAACCATGTGCTAGTCTAGGTTCAGCCATCATGGTGTTTAAAGTAGCAGGAAAAGCCCCACTGTTTGTTTTTTTTTAATAATTCTTTATTGATACATTATATCCACAGCTCACAATCACACACAGCATTGGGGAATTTGTACCAATATGTGACACATGTCAATTCTCATTTTTACCCACATCCCTACCCACCCCCCCATATACATACTCTTTTATTTTTTTCCAAATCATATTTATTCCTTCCCCTCATTACATTCCCACACCAAATTCCTTTTGGATATTTTCCATTCTACAAAAACTATCATACATTCTAGAGGTCCTTTGCATCTACAGGTGCTCATATTAAAGAAAAGATCTGGTATTTGCATATCTGTGATCTATTTATTTCACTTATTAGTGTGTCCTCCAGGTGTATCCATTTGCACATAAATGAATGAATCTTGCCATTCTTTATGGCAGAGTAATACTCCATTTTTTTTAAAAAACCACATCTTCTTTATCCAGTCTCCAGTTGATGAAGCCCCACTGGTTTTAAAGACATGTCAAAAAATTGCACACAGCTTCACTGGTTCTCATCTCATTGGCTAGAGATTTGTGATAAGACCACACCTAAGTTCAAAGACTCTGGAAAATGTATTCTTCTATGTGGTCACCTAAATTGCAGCAGTTCTGTTACAGAGTTAAAAGGAAAGAGGGGATATAAGGATAAAACCAAGGTCTCTGCCACAGAAATTATTAGAACAATTGTAATAGGAGTAAGAACTTGCTATGGTTTTCAAAAAGAGGTCATCCTGTCCACTGTAGGAGAAATGGTTATGGGTAAGATTAGAAGTAGGAATTATGAGTAAAGTTGGAAGGAGGAATTATGGGTAAAATTGGAAGAAGGAATTATGGGTAAAGTTGGAAGTAGGGAATATGAGTAAAATCAAAAGAAGTTATTCCAATGGTCTAGGTAAGTGGTGGATGATTAGTGGTATTGACCAGAGTGGTAGAAAGAACTTGGTGAGAAGTGGTTTAATTCTGGAAATATTTTGAGGGTAAAATACTCAGAATTATTAGTGGATTAATTGTGGGAGGTGACAAAAAGAGGAACTAATGACAGTTTTCTGTGGTGATGAAAATGTTTTGTATCTGACTTTCAGTATAGTAGCTACTAGCTACATATGGCTGTTAGGAACTTGAAATATGGCTAGAAAAACTAAAAGACTGAAATAATGATAATAATTACAATAATTATTACTATCCTTATTCTGAGGATTGAACCTGGGCCTCATACATGCTAGGCAAGTGCTCTACCTCTGAAGTATATCCCTAACCCTATTTGATTAAAATTAAAATTCAGGTAGCCACATATCATGAATGCTTACCATACTGGAGAGGGGAACTCTATAGATTCTTGTTTTGAGGAAATGAGTGGCTCATGGGGCCATTTACAGAGGAAGGTTAGAATGGAAGAGGAGTATTTTAGGGGCTGCTGGTAGGCATTGATATTAACAATGGTTTGGTCAAGTAGGCAGATAGATGTATAGTCTGGATTTCCCGATGAAAGTAGAACTGGAAATAGAGGTTTGAAAGTCATGAGCATACAGGAGTTTTATAGCTCTGTGAGAGGCTGCTGGGCTACAGCATGCAGAGTATAGAAGGGAGCCCAGGAGTGAGTCCTGTAGGTCCTCATGTTTACTCTGTTCACTTCTGTTACCACAGCCACAAACGTGCTTCGGGGTCCTTGAAAGGAGGTAACACCAAGTCATATTGAGATCCTCGGGAGGGACATCTCAGCCCACTTTCAACATTCTCTCTGAACTTTTTCAGAGTTTGTCATTTCCAAGTGTTCCCATTCCTCTGCTGGTTTCTCATTAACCAAGGGGTTTTTTTCTTCCCATCTTGAAACCTTAAACAAATTGCTAAATTGAGCAATTACCAATAGTGAGTGAAAAAAAAATTAGATCATTCACTGGATTAGGAGAGTTTTCTGTTGGCGCTGGGGCGTGATGTGCAAGGGAAAATCAAGCACTCATCCTCCTGCCGTGTCTACCCCACCCAGGTCATATCAGGGAGTAACAACAGTATTTCCCCTTCATAAATGAGCGGAGCAGGGCGCAACCTCTTCTGCCCTTGCCCTAGGGGAGGGAGGAGTCCCCAGTGAGAAGTCCCTTGGGCAGTTAGATCCACAGATCTTGAGAAAGGCAGAGGATGGAAAGCAAATATTTTTAAAGAGAACAGTTACCAAGAGGGCTACCACTCTCCCCACCAACTCTTGCTTCCTGGACCCCTGTCCCGGCTGAGGAAAAATTGGCCTTTCATTGCTGTCACCGTCCAGGTCACATATCACTCTCCACAAGAAAGTGTCCGGGCCTTGCAGGTGTGGTCTCTGGGCTACTGCTAGATCAGTTTCCACTGTTCTGAGGCCAGCTGCTTCTGGTGGATAGGAAACATGATAATAGCCACTGGCGGCCAACTGTCTTCTTGATTTCACTGAGAAGGGAGTTTCTTGTTAGAGATAATTTTGTCTGGACCGCCCCATATTATGCCAAGATGATAATTCCAGGGATGATGAAATAGTCTGTTTTCAGGGAAGGAAAACCCAAGTACAGAGTAAGTGTTAAACCACCTCCTGCTCTTACAGAAGGGACTTCATTGAGTTGACCTGCTACTGGCTTTTTTTCTCTCTCTCCTTCCATCTTTCCTTATTTCTGTAGTTCTAGGGATTAAATGTGGAGCCTTTGTGCTTAGTTACATCTTCACCCTTTTTTTTTTTTTTTTTGAGACAAGTTCTCGCTTTGTAATTCAGGCTGGCCCTGAGCTCACTATGTAGCCCAGGCAAACCTGGAACTCAACAATCCTCCTGCCTCTGCCTCCCGAGTGCTGGGATTACAGGCGTGAGCCACCACGCCCGGCCCTTTTCATGTTTTAAGGCAGATTCTCTCTAAGTCACTAAGTTCCCCAAGCTGGGTTTGAACTTGTGACCCTCCTGCCTCAGCCTCCCAGAATGCTGGGATTACAGGTGTATGCCACCATGCTCAGTTTGCTATTGGATTTCTGACAAGTTCCTGAAAATCCTGATGATCTATTAAATTCTCAGGATGATATCTAGCC
>PVIC010035228.1:0-19188 GCA_004025085.1 Thryonomys swinderianus | reverse complement strand
CAATCTATAGTACATGTGGTATTTAAGGTGCACAGTCAGGGAGACCAGCCTTGCCTGGGCCAGTCTCCAGAATTTGCTTAACTGCTATTTTATGCAATGAATCAGAGGTTCACATATCAGACATGTGTTTTTGATGGGTAATGACACTTGTCTGCAGACATTTCCAAGTAAAAAACAGGAAATGCCCCTCTAACTTTTGATTGTTTTTATTTGAATTGTCACTTCTTGCTGAATAATTTTTCTTATAGTTATGCATTTGAGAAAACAATGGTTGACTAAAAGAGATGTTTAAGAAAGGGTTTTAAAGCAGAGAATTCTAAATGGATGAAAAATACCTTCTGAGAAAGGAAATATAAATTGAAATTAGAGATACACTTGTAATCCCAGCACTCGAGAGGCAGAGGCAGGAGGATTGCTGAGTTCCAGGCTTGCCTGGGCTACATAGTGAGCTCAGGGTCAGCCTGAACTACAAAGCGAGACCCTGTCTTAAAAAAAAAAAAGATACAAGTATTATGGGAGTCTAAACAAATTACAGTTAGTTAACTCTTTGGGAGGAAAAGTTTAAAGATTAAATTTATGAAAACTAATTTTACAAATACATACCAAAAAAAGGGATAAGGGAAAGCTGTTAAATAGAATGTGCTTCTCTTACTAATTATACTTTTTGCTAATTTCCTAGTACAAATTAAAACTTTTTAAACCATGAAGATCTAAGGAAAAAACTGAGAATATGAGATAAACTTCACGCAACAGTGTAGCACTCCAGTTGAGGAAAAACAGCCTTGTCAAAACAATAATATTTAAATGTCAGGCAAACTATCAAGTATCTAACAAATGTTCCACATATACTGAGATACACGGGACAAGTGAAATTAAACCTAGAAGTACACAGTAGCCGTTGCATTCAGAGAACGGTGTCAGATTTAAAAAGGGTATTACCAGAAGTCATGTTTCTAAACTTAGGTAGTTTTATAAAACTTCCTAGAGTAGCTTTCGTGCAAATTCTAATTTCAGCCAAATTATGGAAAATTTCTTCCAAAAATAACTAATAATATGTGTAAGGAAAAATTATTAGATTTTTCTTTGATCATCAAAATGAATACTTAAAGCTGCTTTAAAGTGGCTCTGTGCAAGAGCTTGCGATCTACACCGAGGACTTAACAGAGTCATTTCTGACCTCTAAAGCATTTTTTTTAAAGAACACATTCAAATAATTACATAAAAATCACAAACTGCAGTGGTACTTTGGTTCATGAGCTTAATTCCTTCCATGATTAGGGTTGCAGAAATCATCCTACTATTACAGAATTAAGTTTGGGACCCGAGGCACCATGTAACCTAACCTGAACATGAATGCCCTTTCCAGTGTTACCCACAGGCATTTCTAGAGTGACATATCTAAGTATTTGATTCTCATGTGGGTCCTGAAAGAAGTCAAAGACATGAGAGAGAGAGAGAGAAAAAAACACAAGGCATGTGAAGTTGTGTAAGTCAAAGAAGGGTACTGGCTAAATATGATTTAATTGAAAACAGTCTTTACAGATCTCCTACTTGGTCATCTTTGTTGAAACATAAACTATGGGAAAGAATTATGCCCAAATGTCTGGAGTGCTTTAGCAAACACATCATTTCAGGGCAAAATTGATACATGTTCCTATTTAAATAATATTAAAACTGGAAATCCCTTATACTAATCTATCAATTTGCTCTGCCTTAACAATCCCTGATACCCTCCCACCCCACAAGATGCACTGTAAGAAAAAGCAGTGCAAATCACAGGATGAGATCACGGGACCACAGGGACAAAAAAGTAATTCTATTTAATTTTATTGGATATTATATCCTATACAAGTTAAAATATTTTTGAGCTTTAAATTATCATATACTTTTAGTAATTTAACATTACCTCTAAGTAAAATGTGGTAAAATCACTAACATGTAATACTTGAACAGCTTTCTTTAACAAATTTATACCTGGACATGGGTGATCATTCTGTACTTTGTCACCTAAGTCGTCATGCTGGTGAACAGAGAGTCACCATGTCCATTCTTCCTCCTAACTCTTCTCCTACAGTAATAGCCATGCCTCGCTAAATTGTTGCTTATAAAATCATATTGACTGTTCATTGCATGCTATTAGGAGAGTTGATCAGTTCATCCTCTTTGCCGTAATACACTGTATTTCATTTATCTAAAGTACTGACCACCTTGTTAAGTGGAACCATACCGCACAATATGACAAATAAATCTTAGAGCTCAGAGGATGTAGGCCTTCTTGTCTTATGGGAAAATATCTAACAAAAACAAAGAATTCTCAGGGTAACCGAGATCCAGGAACATCATTTCCTAAGGGATTTTAAATTTTATGTTCCAGCAACATTTCCTAGGGACACACACACACACACACACACACACACACACCCTGCACTTTTGCTTGTTTTAAGTATTATTCCAGAGAATTCATATAGAATGCTATAGTATAGGATTGTCTACCTCATATCTGCCTTTTAAAATCACAGATACATAGTTCAAGAGGTAGGAGGGGAGAGAAGGAGCAATACGTTAAGTGGTTAGCACAAGGGGGGGGTACAGGTAGAAAAGCCCTACTGTAGGTCAATTGACCTCAACCAAAATATTCTGTCCTACAAGGACCTTGTTTCCTTACAGTTTACTCATTTACCAAACTCACTTCAACACGTGGAAATTGCAAATTTGTTTCAGCTTCATAGTCCTGCTTTGTGAGAATGTGCCGTAGTTTACTTAATCACACTTTCTTTATTTCATTTGTCGTGCTTTAGACGATTTATTCATTTAACTAAAAATGCCATAACCAGCTTCCATTTATTTTGATACACATTTCTCCTGGTGACTTATAGGATCTTCTAGCCGATATGGATACATCGTAAATGTCTGGTCATTCGGGTGCACACACAGCACCTATCACCCTTCAGCAACAAAAGCACGAATGCTAAAGATCTGGCACAGCTAACTCGGTGTAGCGAGAATCTGCTCCCATGCCACAGCGGAGAGGTCCCTGCTCATTCCTCCTACCACCTGATGGAGCTGGCGACAACTCAAATACTGTTCTTTTGTCTAGTTTCAATCTTACCTGCTGGTGTCAGCCTTATTCACAGGTAAGACAAGAAGAATAGTCTCTTCTCCCCCTTTCTCAACCCCTGGACAAGAGTCACGACAGAAGTTGGTGAGTCCCCAAATCACTAAGCTCTCCCAAGGAGGACCTTTGTGGCATCTGTTTTAGGAAGTCATCTCCCTGTCAGCATTTCATCCTCTGGCCACACTGTCGAGAACTGGAAGACATAGCTCAGCCAGCCGGCTCTGTAGTCTGGTGGAAATTCAAGACTTCTGAGTCTCAGAAAGCAGATGCTACTATGCAGAGGATAGCAGTTGGTGGGATTTTGTGTTTGCTTTATTTGTCCTTGCCCCCCAACACCCATTTGGGCACGAGGAGAGGGCCCCCAGGGATGCTGCTATACAGTTAGCCTTTGTCACACCAGAGGAACCTCAAGTTTAGGGGACGCACAGTATTTTCAAGAGGCTGCCCCAGAAGCTGCCAGATCTTGCCATTCTTGTAGATATTAGCTTTATAATCTTGCTTAGGAAACAATTCTGCTATTTTCCTCCAGAGGGAAATATTCTCTATCTTCCAATCTGAATAGGATAAAAACAACTTACACAAAGTGATACAAAACAAGACGTAATAAAAGATATGTAGAAATGCTATATAAAACTGCAGCCCAACAGTCATGGCTGATATATTTATTACCACAGTGAAATGGACCTTTGGGGGCAGGATATCAATTTAGTTATTTTACCCTGAATTATCTTAAGTCTATACCATAAAAAGATGGAATATTAACAGTTCGTTATTTCAAGTATTATCAATTGGAAAGAAACTTATATGAAATTTAACTTCAAACAAGTTACACCCGGTAGAAAGAAACACTATAGAGGTGAAATATACAAATAGAGCAAATGCCTTGACACTGGTAGGCTGTTTCTAACCACACTGAACACCTCAAAGCAAGAAAATTACAACTGTGTGGCTTTTAATTCTTAGCCTGAATCAGAAAAATCAGAGATGCTTCAGTATTAATTCTTTTTTTTTTAAACAGGGTCTCCCTGTGTAGTTCAGGGTGGCCCTGAGCTCACTATGTAGCTGAGGCAAGCCTGGAACTCAGCAATCCTCCTGTCTCTGCCTCCTGAGTGCTGGGATGACAGGCGTGAGCCACCATGTCCGGCACTGTGGTATGTAGTATTGATGGCTGGTGGGTGTGAGTCACCACGCCCAGCATTGTATGTGGTTACCAGGATCGAACTCAGGGCCTCGCACTTGCGAGGCATGAGCTGGAACCACTGAGCTAAATCTCGGGTCCTTGATTGAGTCTTTTTTTTTTCCCCCCCTTTTGAGACAGGGTCTCGCTTTGTAGTTCAGGCTGGCTCTGAGCTCACTAAGTAGCCTAGGCAAGCCTCGAACTCAGCAATCCTCCTGTCTCTGCCTCCCGAGTGCTGGGATGACAGGCGTGAGCCACCATGCCAGGCACTGTGGTATGTGGTATTGATTGCTGGTGGGCATGAGTCTCCACACCCAGCATTGTATGTGGTTACTGGGATCGAACTCAGGACCTTGTGCTTGTGAGGCAGGCGCCGGAACCACTGAGCTAACCCTCTGGCCCTCAGTATTAACTCTTAATCTATAAAAGTGCATTCACTAAGTCGACCACTTGATATTTGGTAATGGCATTTCCCCAAATATCTTCAATAAACGGGCCACAACTTGAAAGATAAATGCAATCAAAGCTGCTACAAAGTTAGGCTAACGGGATCATTTTCATCTTCTTGTATGCCTCTGTGTCATAAGTTACTAACTTGAGAGGGGACAAGGAATGAATCACCACTCATATATCGATGGTACTAAGCTCTGTAGGTTTCCCATGTAAAATAATACTTTAGATTTATTTTTTGGTGAGAGAGACCTTTGGCTTTGCCATGACCCATCTTAAGACTGTCTTAAATAAATTAGTTATCTCTTGAATTGTGATGTTGCTTAACCCTAAAAAAAGTAGACTCTTATTTTGCAGTATGTTATAGCACTATTAGCTGAATTTACACCCTTATATGTAATTAAAATAAAAGTACTAACTCTACCATTAGTAAAACTGGCACAAGATGATTAATCTAATCAATAACAATACCATCAAAATTTAGTAGATTCACCATAAAATGTGATAAAAATGTTAAGGTGATGGATATGCTAAATACCCTTGGTTGATCATTAGCCAATGATTATACAAATCAGAAAATCACATTGTACCTCATAATTATATTCAACTATATATGTCCATCAATCAACGTTTGAAAGTTACCAAAGTTAAATTGTAAAGTGATGGAAAGCACAGTTTCTTTTTATTGCCTTTCATTTCTATGAAAACTTTATAAAATTTTTTTCTATGAAAATTTTATGTTTTATACTGTCATAAATATATAATTTTAGGGCCGGAGATTTTAGCTCAGTGGTTCCAGCGCCTGCCTTGCAAGTGCAAGGCCCTGAGTTCGATCCTGGTAACCACATACAATGCTGGGCGTGGTGACTCACGCCCACCAGCCATCAATACTACATACCACAGTGCTGGACATGGTGGCTCACGCCTGTCATCCCAGCACTCAGGAGGCAGAGACAGGAGGATTGCTGAGTTCCAGGCTTGCCTCAGCTACAGAGTGAGCTCAGGGCCACCCTGAACTACAAAGCGAGACCCTGTCTCAAAAAAAAAAAATATATATATATACATATATTATATATGTAATTTTAAACAAATGTATTTATGTGTGTGTGCTGTGAAATTCTGTCAAATGAATACACCAGTTGAAGGCAGTTATAAAAAGAAAAATCAAATCCATCATTTTGGGTGGCACATTGATCTTAAGCAATTGTTCCTCAAGCTCCATATCATTAGTATCCTAAATATTTTCTCTTATGCCACAATCTCTAAGTTTCTGACAATATTGGTTATTCCCTTTGACTTCAAAACATTTTCAAAAGTTCATTTTACAGCAAGGATGAAAACTGGGTAGCATTTCTAAGATATGATATAATGGGACTTTGTTGCATCATAAACTTTAAATTATCTGGAATGTGTAAACATACTCCGTGTTCGTACTGAATTTGTTTTGGAACACCTAAGCATTTTTTTCTCACATTGCATGCTATCAAGTTCAGCTCCTAAATTATCTGTAGCACACACTTAGGAGTTACATTTTTATATTAAAGTAATGATATTGTATATTACCAACTCACCATAAAGAACATAATCATTAATGCTGCAAATGTGTACTAATTAAGAGAAGAAAAAATTAAAACAATCAATGAAGTAAAAATACTATTAAATTGATTTACTGTTTCTATTAAACACCAAGCAAAAAAAACTCATACCTCCCATTTTACATCTACCAATAATAAGGACATCAAATATAGGTAATTTATTAAATTTTATGCAGCATACATAACAAGTTGGATCTTTGAATTCCAGACCAATGAAAAAAAAGCTTTTCCTCCTGAGAGAATTGTGAGAGGAAATCAATAGAAATAAAAAGAAAAATTATTTGCAAAACAAAACCCATATATATATATTAAAATATATATATACATATATACACATATATTACTTGTGCTCTCAGCACGAGGGACAAAGAGTGAGTGCAGGTTAGGATTTGGGGATTAGGCAGACTGCAGTGAAGGTTGTAAGTCAAGGGAGAGTTCCTATAATTTTGAATATAGGAGCTGAAGGTCTCCGTGTCACTGTTGCCCTTGCTCTTTGTACCCCTAGGTTCAGTTACGTCCTGACAGGCTTCCTCACCTCACGGAGAAGGCGTCGATCCTTTTGACCATGTGTTTAAACGCATCTTTCACCTGCTTGTTTCTGAGAGAATAAATGAAGGGATTCAACATGGGGGCGACAGAAGTACTGAGCAGAGCTATCCCTTTATTTAAGGACACCCGCTCCTTGGCCGAGGGCTTCACATACATGAAGATGCAGCTGCCGTAAGAAATGGACACGACGACGATGTGGGAAGAACACGTGGAGAAGGCTTTCCTCCTCTGATGAGAAGAAGGTATCCGCAGGATGGTCCTGATGATGTTCGAGTACGAGAGGACCACCAGCGCCAGGTCACCAGGAGGGTCAGAATGGCCGAGAGAAGCGTCATTAATTCTATGACGTCTGTGTCCGTGCAAGACAGCTGCAGAATAGGAGAAACGTCACAGAAGAAATGATCGACCGTGTTGGCAGCGCAGAAATCAAGCCGGAGACCCACCAGGAGCGGGGGAAATATGATCAGGAAGCCGGACGCCCAGGAAGCCAACACCAGCAAGCTGCACACCCTGCCGCTCATGATGGTCGCGTAGTGCAGGGGTTTGCAGATGGCCACAAAGCGGTCATAGGACATGGCGGCCAGGAGGAAGAATTCGTGGCCCCCAAGAGGATGGTGAAAAACAGCTGTGCTGCGCAGTTGTTGTAAGAAATACTCTTATCGCCCGTGGCCATGCTGACGAGAAATCTGGGGATGCAGACGGCTGTGAATGAGACTTCCAAAACGGAGAAATTTCGGAGGAAGAAGTACATGGGTGTCTTGAGATGAGAATCCGGGAGGGTGAGGGCGATGATGGTCAGGTTCCCGGTGACGCTCAACAAGCAGGTGAAGAGCAGGAGAAGGAAAGGCCGCCTGGAACCGCGGATCATCTGTGAGTCCGAGAAGACTAAGGCTGTCACGGCTGTGTGGTTTCTCGTAGTTGACTCCTAACTTAAACAAACAAGAAGAGGAAATCAGAAGCAAGGGGGTTGGGCCTGCATGAGCCGTTTCTTGAGATTATTCACAAACACGTTTCTACCTGGACCCGTCCTCCTTCCATGGTCTGCTACTCATCGATAGTAGCTTATTTAAAAAGCTGTTCATTTCATTTCTATTCAAAACCGAAGTATAAAATTTTAGTTTCAGTTTCCCAAATCCAAGCTTTCATCGGAAATAACATATTATATTTATAAGGTCATAAAAATATAAATATAAAAATAAAAAGTATCACAATAATTTAATCTTTCCTGAACCCTACTTGAATTTTTCAATATATATATACTTCATATTAAATTATTTTACATTATTTGGTGACTAAATCTTCTCCCTTGCCTTAAAATCAAGTTGGACTTAAAACATCTCCAAATCACTGAGATTTTCATGTTTTCATCAAACTTCTGATTATTCTTCAAGATTTGTGTTTTTGGGCCGGAGGGTTAGCTCAGTGGTTCCGGCGCCTGCCTCGCAAGCGCAAGGTCCTGAGTTCGATCCCCGGTAACCACATATAATGCTGGGCGTGGAGACTCACGCCCACCAACAATCAACACCGCATACCACAGTGCCCGACGTGGTGGCTCACGCCTGTCATCCCAGCACTCGGGAGGCAGAGACAAGAGGATTGCTGAGTTCGCGGCGGCTTGCCTGGGCTCCATAGTGAGCTGAGGGCCGGCCTGAACTACAAAGCGAGACCCTGTCTCAAAAAAAAAAAAAAAAGATTTGTGTTTTCATGACCACTATTACCTCTCCTTTCCAGTTTTTTCAAAGATTTTAATTTATTTTCTTTTCATTTTCTGAATCTTCCTTTTCATTCATAGTGAACCTCCATAGATATAAAGAAAAATAAACTTGAGTTGTTCATAGGAAAATCAATGCACCTTGAGACTGTAACATTAAGTGAAACAAATCAGACACAATCTTAAATATCACATGGACTCTCTTACATGAAAAACCTAATATAAACAAATAACTAAATATGTTAGATAATTGTAAGTAGAAAGGTAGATTTTTCTCTACTGGAAGTGGATTATAAGATGGAGGAATACAACCCAGATGCCCATCAACTGGAGACTGAATAAAGAAGATATGGTGTTTTTTAAAAAAATAAAATGGAGTATTACTCTGCCATAACTTGTATTTGAAATTTATTACACTTTATGTACTCAAAGTCTTGTGTTACAAATTGCACAAACACTTCAAGTGATTATAAATGGTTGTAAGGTTATGGAGATTGTTGTCGTGGCTTGTCTGCACTACTTTTTCTTCCCTTTCTCCTTGTCAGTTGATCATTTTACTAAAATTATCTGTATGCTTATATCATGGTTATTTAAATATGAATAACTCACTGTCAGATCTTTTGAAATTCAAAGATATATTCCATATTAAAGGTCAAAAAGCACCTTGGCAAAATAAAAGACAGATAATAGGAGGTAGGGAGGACTTTTAAAACGGGAAGGGGATTAATAGAAGGAAGGAAGAAAGGGAAAAGGATTTTTTTAAAGAGTTAAAAAAATGGAAACAACTTTTATGAATGGAAAGGGGAAGAAGAGTTGGAGAGAGCAAGGAAGGAAGCAAAAAGTAAGGGTTAAAATGTGACATGCTGGGCCAGAGGTTTAGCTCAGTGGTTCCGGTGCCTGCCTAGAAAGCGCAAGGTCCAGAGTTCAATCCCCAGTACTGGGGAAAAAAACACACATGATGTGATATGTAAATATACAAACTCTCCATAATGAATGTAATTATTATGCACTGCAAACATGTACTAATAATAAAAGAATAAAAGTCACTTGTTAAGACCAATTAATTTTGTTTTACTTTTTCATAGAAGAGTTTAAAGTGTTTTGTTTATTAATATATATTTGTGCTACACTGAAATATTAAGTATGAATAAAATTTGCATTTTGACAAAAAATAAAACCAATTAAGATGAAAAAGCATACAAAAACCTCAATCAGCAAAACATGAATTAGATGGAGAGCCAATATGAAGTCTGTAGATTCTTATTAAATTTAAATTGAAAAACAATAAAATTCTTATTATAATACTTGGCAGCATTAGTTTGTTTCTTAACCCTCTAATAAAAAGCATATTGGCTGACTGTACAATAGTCACACATGTTTCTCCCCGTCATTACAGTCCCAGAGGCATCTGCACCTGGTTAGATGATTTATAATGAGGTAAGAGATTCCTTTAAAATGTGAAAATAGAATTTTACATGAAATTTTAAATTTTTACTGAATTAAATATGACAACTACATAAATATCAGAGGAGCTCAAGTTTCAGGACATTCATTTTTTCAGTTTCATATCTCACGGTATTCACAAGTACCATTATATGTTAAAGCCATATGCAATAAGAATTATCAGGATGAAAACTCATTAATTTAATAAATGTCATATACACTGAAGACTATCTGCTCAACCTTACTGTTACACCATGTGAGTTTCCACTTTTCTTATCATACAGTTGATTCCTTAGCATATGTTAAAAAACAGCTTAATGTATGTGTTCTAGAAAATTAGTTTTACTTTGATCCTATACAATTTCACTGACTTTGCAAAAGAATCATTTTTCTTCTAACTTCATCCAATGGAGTATAATTAAAATAAATATATAATATGTACAATGTACCAATAAAGATAAAAATTAAATATATATATATATATATAATTTTTCCAAACCTTCACTTCTGTTCTCACTTATCTTCACTTCTATTCTCAACTATCTTCCTCTCTGGTGGGTCTCAGAACAGAGGCAATTTCTCAGGGTTTCACATCCCACAGATCATATCGCTTTAGCCCATATTTCTAACTTCTCATCCAAAACACATTAGCACCAGCAGAATACACTCAAGGTGTATAAGTTCAAAGATATTATCACAACCAGAATCGTATTTCATTTCATTCATTTCTCATGATATTTTCATTGAGAAAGAGACAGCACAATCGTAGTGCACGCCTAAAATGTATCATGACTTATAAACTACAACTTATGTAATATTTAAATCTGGAGCATATATTTTTGATTCCACGTAAAAACATTTTACATTTCATTTCCTAAGTCTACAAGGTGGAAGGGATTTCAAATTTGCCTCCCTGAGAAATATATTAGCTCCTTTTGTAGCTTTGAAACTTGCACGGACTGTACTTCTTTTGCACTCTGTACTACCTGATCCCAAGAGGACCACACGACAAAAACAGATTTAAAGGAAAAACTGTTCCCCGGGGGACACTGTATAAGGATTTTGAAAATATATTACAAACTTTTAATGAATGAAGAGAACCTTATAATACATAAACAAGTTTAAAAACAGGACAAAAAACTACTTCTTGAGGTGGCTGTCTGTACAGAACCCAAGTCAGCTCACATGTGCACAAGTGCAGATATCAAACAAGAAACATGAACTTCACTGATCTACAGTGTGGAAAGGCTTTACCACAATTTTGAATTTAGACTGATTCAAAAAAAAGGGCTGACTTACCTTTTATTTCTCTGATTAAGCCTCTGAAAATCATCTTAAATGGACAATTAAGAAACTGAATTAAGTTTAGAATGTAGAAAGCCAGGGTATATCATCAATGGAAAAGAAAAATGAAAGTTGGGTTACATTGAAGATCGGGATCCTAGTTATTTGGATTGAAAGGAAGTTAGACCTGTATTGAGTTTCTTTAGACAGACACATGCAAGATAACTCTATTTGTATTTTCTCTTTGTGCCCACATCTGATTGGTAGAAAAATCCTGTCTAGTATAAATATAAATTACGTTTGACATACATTTCTTTTTCTATACCTCCACTGCTAACTACATAAACAATAGCTGCTATAAAAGACAAATTTTAAAATCACTGTGGCAATGCATAAGACAATTAGAAGAATAGTTGAGTGAAATATAAAAAGAGTAGAATATGCAGTTACCGCAACTGTACAGCCTTTTGTCACTAACCAAACCCGCCAACATGAGCAGCACTCAGGATAATATCAATAATTTACCAGCAATCCAGACACCTTACAGTGCCTCCCCCATTTTAATTTCTATTTTCCAATTCATTAGGTTTTTGGTACACTCTAGGCATACACTACGATCGTATTTATCATTAGGAATTCATAGCTGTGCATGATACATATTGGTTCTTGATTTTTTTCCCATTCCACTGCCCTCCCATTAGCCCCTCCAGCCTTTGCTACTTATAAAAGTTTTGTCTCCGTTGTTTCCTTTTCTCATTTTCCTTTCTGCCACCTCCCCTCCCTAGTTCCTCTTTCCTCTGAACATTTTCTAACTATTTCAGAATATCTGCTATACATTTTAGTCCTCATTTACATTTTCAGTTTATCACTCCAGAGAACCTATGCATGTCCTATTCATTTCACTTAAGAGTATGGCCTCAAGACGCATCCATTTAGCTATACCTCCTTGAAGCTCATCCTTCTTTATGGCAGAGTAGTACTCCATTGCATAAAAAGCCACATCTTTTTTTATCTTGTCACCACCTAATGAATATTTGGATTTAAATGCTATACACTGTGCCACTGTAAACTTGGGTACACATTATGTGGCTGTGGTATGATGCTTTTAATTCTTTCACGAACATACCTGGCTGAGGAATAGCTGGGTCATATAGGACCTGTAATCTTAGTTATTTGGGGGAATCTCCACAATGATTTCTACAGCAGCTGCAACAGTCTATACTTACACCAGCAGTGAAGAAGGGTTCCTTTTCTCATACACCCCATCCACATTTGTTACTGGTCGATTTCTTGATAACAGCCATTATTTCTGGAGTGAGGTGAAATCTCAGTGTTGTTTTCATTTGCATCTGTCAAATTATCAGTGATGATGAACATTATTTTCATGTTTCTTTCCTACTTCTTTTTCTTCATTTGAGAAATATCTGTTCATTTCAGATGCCCCTTTTCGGATGGAATTTTTACGTTTGGAGCATCTGATTTTTTTAGGTTCTATTCTACATAGTAATTCCTGCATAACAGCTGTTAAGATTTGTTTTCCCACATTGTGAGTTATCTCTTCATTGGTTTCTCTTGCTTTTTAATAAGATGTGCTAGTTCCCATGTAACTGAGGTTTTGTTCACTAAGTCTTTTCCTGTGCCAGTGTCTTCAAGAGTTCTATATACCTTATCCGTCAGCAGGTTTAGTATTTCTGTTTTAATATTTAGATCATGGAACTATTTTGATTTTTAGTTTAGTCCTTGGTGAGAGATACAGGTCTCTTTTTAATCTTTGGCAACCTAAGGCAGACGAATCTTGCCAGTTTTAACACAACAGAAAATTATCTCTATAATTTTTTTTAAGGGGGATGAAACGGTCTCACTTTGTAGTTCAGGCTGGCTCTGAGCTCACTATGTAGCCCAGGCAAGCCTCAAACTCAGCAATCCTCCTGCCTCTGCCTCCCGAGTGCTGGGATGACAGGCGTGAGCCACCACGCCCAGCACTGTGATATGTGGTATTGATGGCTGGTGGGCGTGAGTCACCATGCCCAGCATTGTATGTGGTTACTGGGGATTGAACTTAGGGCCTTGCACTTGCAAGGCAGGGGCTGGAACCACTGAGCTAAATCTCCAGCCCTATCTCTGTAAAATTTAAACATGTAGCATGATTGGCAGGGGTTATGTTTGCTTGTTATGATGGTATGGAAGATTATTTTTTTAACTCCATCCAGTCACTCAGAGACTCTGCCTAATTAATACCCTGTCATTTTGAATATCCGATCAGACAGTCAGCAGGTGAAGGAAAAGACAGAGAATTTTATTAGAGGTTTTTATTTCTCTCTCTGGAAATGATTTTTTTTTTACCTTTCCATTTGTTTCCTGAAGCCTATTTGAAGTGGAGATTCTGACTGGCACTATCTATCTTCCTTTCTAGTATTTCTGTCTTTTCTTTACTTGCCACGCTATACACTATAGCTTTCTTCCATTATAGTTTTTGCTATCTTCACCTCTACTCCTTATCAAATTCTAAATCCTATAATAAAATTCATCTTCCCAAGGAAGTCATTTGGAGTAAACTGCATTTTAGGAGACACTTCTCTTCCTTACAACCTTCATCTCAGACTTTTCTTCTTCTCAATCAATATTTATTTCTATATATCATTTCTTCATTTTAAAAAAATTTTACTGCTTCTCCTACAAAATACCATACTATCACATGGCAGAGACTGTCATTGCATTATCTGTTTCTAGATGGTTAAGGTCGTGAACACCTTTGATACTGAATAGGAATTAAATATGTTTAAGGAAAAAAAAGGTGAATTCATTGGAAGTGCGATCAGTTGAAGATTATTTTGAAATTTTGAACAAGATGAAAAAAATCGAGCAACTTCACAGACATTCATAGCAAAACCGAGGCAGTGAGCATGGGGGAAGCTTAGATGAAAGAGACAGTGGTGGTGAATTTACTGCACACCTGCCACAGCCGGGTGTTTGTTATCATTGACAGCTCGAAGAGATTCACCGTTGCTGAAGTCGACTAATGATAAGCTAATTTTTAAGCATCCAAAGCAAGCTATCATCTTTATAGAAAAATCTTTCAACACTGATCTTCCCAACTTTCAAATAGCCAGCACCATAGTCTGGATTGCACCTCCTGGACAAAGCCTTGCTTACATACTCAACGTTCAGCATTCTATCTCAAGCATTGTCCAAAATAAAAATAGGACAAAAAAGTATAAAACAACACTAAAAATCAATAAATTGAACTTGTGCAACTCTGAAAACATTTGAAAATAACTTTAAGATAGAATATTAAAATCCGTTAAGTTGAACTTCCAAACGCAGTAGTCACTTCACAGAGTGATCAACTATTTTTAGTTCCTTTCCCTGTCTTAGAAAAGTTGAATACCTATTACCCAGACGATTGCTCATTATAATTCTTAAGTAGTTGTGTGCAAAGTGACTTTACTACACTTCCCAAATGACTATTTCAGTAAGTTTCTTGTGTTTCTGTCAGAATATGTATATGTGTATATATTGCACAATGTTTAAATGTATTTATCTCCTAAAATACTTACTATTTCTTTTTCAAGTACCTGTTTGAAGTGTATGAGTTTCTACTCATCTTGGGAAATAGGTGCATATGCACAGGATCCACACCAGTGCTTGTTATTCTTTGAGTTCTTGTTGATTGTCATTCTTTCTGATGTAAGATAAAAGCTTAACATTGTTTTAATTTACTTTTCTCTAATGGCCAGAAATCTGTAACCTTTTTTCATATATTTATTGGCAATTGTACTTCTTCTAAAAAGGGACTATTAATTTTTTCACTTGAACATTTTTAATTGGATCTTCTATTTTGGTTGTCTAATTATTTCAGCTCTTTATATTTGCTAAATATTAGTGCTCTCCCATAACATGCAAAAATTTTACTTACAAGTAAGTTTACTCTTGATTAATTACTTCTTGTCTTTGTAGAAACTTTTTAATTTAATATGATCACATTTGTTGATTCTTGCTGTTATTTCATGTGCAGTTGGAATTATGTTCAGAAAATCCTTACCTATGATTTAAAGTGTTAGACCTACTTTGTCTTTTAGTTCATTGGTCCTGTCTTAGTGTTTCAATCTTTGATCCATTTTGGTTTTAGCTTGGTACATGGTGAGAGATATGGGTCAGACTTCAATCTTCAAGCAAACTGCCAATTTGTTCAGCACCAGTAGTGGAATAAGCTATCTTTCTTTCAGTGCATATTCCTGGCCTCTTTGGCTAAGATCAAATAGTTGAATACATCTAGGGATATTTCTGTGTTCTCTATTTTTTCCATTCATTCATATGTCCATTTGTGTGCCAATACCACACTATTTTAAAAAACTTTTTATCTTTATTGGCACATTGTATATACACATCATGATTACACTCAATATTGGTAATTTGTACCAGTTTATGATATAATTTAATTCCCATTTTTTTCCCAACTCCTACCCACCCTACACCCTACCCCTAAATACATAAGATTTGTTTCCCTTTTTTTATTACCATCACAGTTTTTCTTCACCCCTCATTACTCAGTCCTCCACCACATTTCCCTTTGAATATTTTCTATTTCACAACGTCTGTCGTACATTCTAGAACACTCACCATCCTCAGTTTCTCACACCAGAGGACAGATAGGATATTTACACATCTGTGACCTACTAATTTCCCTTATGATAGGTTTGAGTCATTGATACTCAAGCGCATGTACCTTCAGGACACACTGCACCATTTTAATCACTCCTGCTTTGTAGTACAACCCAAAATCAGGTATGAGGATGCCCCCTGTTTTTCACCTGTTGCATTGGATTTCTCTTGCTCTTCTGGGCCTTCTGTCACAAAAACTAATTTTCAGGACTTCTAAACATTTATTATATTTCTGTCTAGAGAATACAGGTCACTTCCTAATGACATGTTAATTAATTGATTGCACTTAACGTAAGAAAATAGGACTTAGAGAATTCTATGTCTGGAGTATACTCACTAATAAAATAATCTATTGAAGAAAATCAATTTGTGATGTAGGTGAATATCTCAACACACTTTTTCTCATGATTTTGAAAAAGATAGTCACATTAGAGTTACTCACTGTGAACATCTTAGCATTTTTTTTTTTCTACCAGGGATCAAACTTGAGCCCTTGTGCTTCCAAGGTGACACGGTACTGCTTGAGCTAAATCCCCAGCCCACATCTTAGGATTTTTAAGGACAGTCTTATTTATATATAATGTTGCATGTGTATTTGTGAAGGTTGCTCTAAGAATTTAATATCAAAGCTACAAAGAAGTAAGTGCTTAAGTAGAAAAAGTTGAACTTTAATATGATGATATTAATAAGACACAATATCGCTTTCACTGTGTGATATGTAGCACCAGCGCTATCCTTTGACAACTATCCTTCACAGAAAGTGAAGAAATATGGTGACCTTACTTTTAACTCAAGGTTTTAATCATACACACCTAGACTTGATCTTCTTTTAATTTTTAATCTTTATTGGTACATTGTATACACATCAGGATCACACTCAATATTGAGAATTTGTACCAGTATATAGGACAAATGTTTGCAGCTTTTACTGGTATTAACCTCCAAAAATCCCTTCAATCTTATTTCCTTTTAAAATTCATGCCACCTGCTCTCCAGCTGCCAAAACGCAGTCGCCTCTTCCCCGGCCATTTCTAGTCAGCTGCAGTCAGCGGGCGAGCAGTTGTGTCCGGACTGACACCCAGGGTCAAGGTTTCTGCAGTGCTTCATGAAAACGGCCAATTATATATACTCTCTGGCTAAATTTAGAGGCCAGTATGCTTTAGGAATGTGTTTTACAGACTTCCCTAAGAAGATCAAATTCAGGGGCCATCAACGTGGACTACTCACAGGCTCTGTCGCCTTGCCTGTAGCATGTTTCCCCTGGCTGCACCCCTTCAAATGAAATTAATTGCGTTCCCATAAAGATTTGATTCTAGGGGCCGGAGATTTAGCTCAGTGGTTCCAGTGCCTGCCTAGCAAGCGCAAAGTCTGCCTGCTTAGGAAGCACTAGGTCCCTGGTTCGATCCTGCTAACCACATACAAAAATCTGATGCTGGGCGTGGTGACTCATGCCCACCAGCAATCAGTACCACACCCAGAATGCCGGGTGTGGTGGTTCAAGCCTGTAATCCCAGCACTCGGGAGGCAGAAGCAGGAGGATTGTTGAGTTCCAGACTTGCCTGGGCTACATAGTGAGCTGAGGGCCAGCCTGAACTACAAAGTGAGACCCTGTCTTAAAAAAAAAAAAGATTTGATTCTAAGGTATCGACATAAGGCAATACAAAACATTACCTTTTAGTTTTATCTATTACTACTGGAGAATTAACTTTTATGTCATTCCTCGTCTCCAAAGCAGTGACGCATACTTTAAAGAATTAAACCATATGGATTTTGAATAATAGAGGACAGAGTCATGTCAGAAAGTCACAAGTTTCACAGACAGGCATTGTTCATGCAGGTAACAATTCTAAGAATTTAGTACATTTTCTGGCACACAGCAATATATGAATATTTTCTGCTTTTGTTATTGCTATTTTTGATTTCTCTCTCCTGAGCTGAAAACTCTATGAAGTATAGCCTGAATTTGTTGTAAAAACCTTTATATTTCCAACATCTAACCTACTATCGGGCTTCTATAGTAGTTACTAAGTAAATGTTAATTGAATGAAAAAATAAAATTACCATACAATACAACATTTATGTAAGTTACTGTGTTCATCTCTCATGGAGGTCTTCATTATTATTTAATATTTAATTAATAAATATGATATCACTAATGAGTTGAAATGCATGAACAGTGACAAAAAATTTATATTCAAGCAATACACCCAAAGAGAGTTTACCACATATATAATAAAAGCAACATGAGAACCTTCTCTAAAATATCATTTGTAGAAAAAACCCAGTACCAATGAATAAGAGCAAAGAATTTAGTTTTTCATGAGTATTAAAGATATCTCACTGGATTTACAAATCAAATATTGTCAATTAAGTTAGAATGTGCATCACTCGTTGTTATTTTCAAATCATTAATTTTTGCTGAGCTATGAATATTAAAGTATACAGAGAACAGAGTGATGGAGTGTAATCTATATAAGAACCTAAATTCTACATTTCATACTACAAAAGTATTTCTTATTGTTGATTTTTCTTGTTTCATTCCTCAAGAAGGGTACTTCACTATCTTCATAAAATGCTAAGAAACATACTGACTATAATAGTTTCACGGAAGAAGAAAATGAAATGACAGCTACTACTTCAGATTTTCAGGAAATATATATATGAGTGAATGCATAATTAAACAGTTGGATAATTTTACTTCGTAGTTCCTTTTACCTGAATGCATCAAATTAGAGGAAAGCAACTCAAGGTCCTCTGGTTCCTAGGGTATGAAAATACTAGTGACCATGTATGCTGACAGAGAAATCGTAAGTTCTTGGGTAACCCCTCTGTACAGTAGTACAAGTTAAAGCCACAACAGATAGATTAGGCCTTTTGTCTAAGTCGATCCCTGTGAGTTACCCCGTGAAAGGCCTCCTTCAAGTGCTTGTTCCTCAGAGTGTAGATGACAGGATTCAGAGCAGGTGTGACCACCGTGTGCATGAGCGCAGTGGCCTTGTCCGCGTCTGGAGTGTGCGCAGTCTTGGGCTGGAGGTAAGTGAACAGGGCTGTGCCATAGAACAGAGAAACAACCAGGAGGTGAGAGGAGCATGTGGAGAAGGCTTTGCGTCTGCCAGCTGCCGAGGGCATCCTGAAGATGGTCACAAGGATGCGCACATAGGAGCACAGAATGAGGAGACAGGGACCCATGATAAAGACCATG
>PVIC010035227.1:0-19166 GCA_004025085.1 Thryonomys swinderianus | reverse complement strand
TTTTTTTCATAGAGGAAGCTTTTCCATATTTTTTTGGTGTAAAATTTTCAGTTTTCTTTGGAACAGTTGTAAACTTACCAAAACGTTTAGAAGAGAGATCCTATAGCTCTGACCCATGTTCTGCTTCCCCTCATACAGTCTTATATTTTTGTGGGGTGTTTCCCCAAACCAAGGCCAACACTAGGGCCTTTCTCCCATTTTTCTTTCTGCCCTTCTGTTCTAGGATTCAGGGCAGATCACTGTGTTGCTCTTAGTTGTCATTACTCCTTAGGCTCCTCTGGTTGTGAGAGTTTTTCTGTCTTTCCCTTGGTGTTCATGACCATAGTTTTACGGCAAATGAGACAGATAGAATGTAGAATGTCCCTCAGTTTGGATCTGCCTGATGTTTTCCTTCTGGTCTCCTGGGGTAGCAGTTCTGGAAGGGCCACCACTGGAGGTCCCATGGCCTTCTTGTGGTAGCATTTTGGGTGTACAGTGTTGTCACGTGATGTCACTTAGTGAAGCTTCATTGCTTTGAGTAAGATAGAGGTTAATTTTTCTTTACATGAGAAACCTCTGGGAAGCAAGGCCAGCTGTTACTTAAAGTGAGTAGGGAGTAAGTTCCACCTGTTGGAAGGGTTAGTATAGATGATAAGTTCTGTAGAGAATATTTGTATCCTCCCCATTTATTTGTTCAATCATTATTTGTATTCATGTGGACTCTTTACCCAGTGCTATATAATTTATCTATTATCTAAATCTAACTGATTAATGAGGAGCTCTTTCATGTTGGCTCCTGTATCCTTTTGATAACCCTCCCTTTTTCTTTAGTTTTTTTGAGACAGGGTCTCACTTTGCAGTTCAGGCTGGTCCTGAAATCACTGTGTAGCCCAGGCAAGCCTCGAACTCAGCAGTCCTCCTGCCTGCGCTTCCCAAGTGCTGGGATGACAGGCGTGAGCCACCACGCCCGCCACTGTGGGGTATGGTACCAGGGATGGAACTAAGGACCTTGCACTTGCCAGGCACACGCTGGAACCACTGAGCTAAATCCCTGTCCTGAAAGTTTTTTTAACACTATGCAGTGTGTGAGACTCTCATACAGTTTCCTTGCTGCACCCCTAAAATGAGCCATTTCTCCCAGGAGCCCTGATTCCTCTCACTAGAGAATAATATTTAAGCCTTCGATTTGGGTGGCGGCCGTGAGTTTTGTTTTCAGAAATGTAACATGGAACTTTTTTCTACCATTGGCTGATACTTGAAGATCATTGGAAGACTGTCCTCAGCCCCCATGTTGGGGATGAGCTCTCTTAAGTCACCAACGTACTTATGGAGAATAGTATATGTGAGTTTGTTTTGTAAACTATAAAGCAAAACAGTTTATCACACAAAGATACACAGTCCCTAATCTTTAGCTAACGTGTGTCCTTTAGTCACTGGGCTGGATGGTTCCGTGTTTTCTATAGCTGGTAAATTCTACAGCAGTGTAAAGGGGGGCCGGATGCCATATTAAACAGGAGGGGGCTGAAGCGGTCAGAGGGGGAGCAGAAGCCGAAAGGGAAGGCGGGTGGGGGTGGCTGAGTGAGCAGAAGCTCAGGCGAGCACATAGTGTTTCTTTGAGAGCACACGTGTGGGCCAGGCCGAGCTCGGGCCATGAATGGGAACCTTTGAGCCGGGTGCGTGGAGAGCCGCGTCGGGAGGGGACCCGCTGTGTGGTGCATGTGCCCTGCAGCTCGCTCGGATTACTCTTGGCACTTGGGAGCCTTCCTGGCCTGGGAGCAGGGGGTAAGGTGACGCAGGTATTTAGAAAGATTTATGTTACCAGGGGAAAACTTGGTACTGCCTGGGGGTAGGCCTTTTATTCCCTTCTGCGCCGTCTGTTTATTCGGAGAGTACACTGTCTGTAGCTTTTCCGGTCGCTGCTGTGTAGCTCAGGCTGGAATTCTGCTGTGCTTGCTGCGGCAGTGCTGCTGGGCTGCGGGTCAGGGCTGAGGCATGTTCATCTCCACTGAACAGTCCCAGGCAGCATTAAGTCTGAACACGGTGCTTGTCCTGTGTTTCGTGACAGAAGGAATACGTTTGGAAATACATTTCACTAGCTGTAGAAATTCTCAGGCTATCGTGTGGTTGGACTTTTAAAGTTGTACCAATCCTCAGGGGTTAATATCTAATATCTTCCTCATACATGCACACGTCTCTTCTTGAAGTTAATATTAACTTGGGAATTTTGCAGTCACTCTATATCTTTTCTTTGTACTTAGCTATTAAACACAAGTGGAACTTGTTATAAACCGTAAGTGGAACTTTTTGGCTGCGTCGTCATCACTTGCTACTGTCTTTTTTCTAACGATTCCATGTGGACTTTTAGGTGTCCTCTAATTTATGTAAAGTGCTTTATTTCCACATTTAGAATGATGTATCAGAGACCCTGACAGCTCTTGCCGAGAAGCAGTGAGGTGCCAGGGTGGCAGTCTGGGTCTGCAGTGACCCTGGATGCACAGTGTGGCAACATGACCACGTCACCCACCGTCAGTAGCAGCACTGGGTCGTGGATTTGGTTGATAAGCGTGGTGTGTTTCTTAAGAGTTCTAGGGGAGTCTTCTGAACATCTTAATTGCATTTATAAACACACTTAGTTCCATTTTGCAACTGACCCCTTCGCTCATTTATGTGTTGTGCTTTTCTTGCTGTGCTCAGCTACCCATATAACCTAGGAAGAACTGAAAATTGCAAGGAAACGTCATCACTGTAAAGTCCATCACTGTCTTAGACATACTACAGAATTGTAGTTTCTGGGTGTTCTAATGTAAGAAGTCTTAACATATGACTAAAGTAGAAAGCTACAGTTTACATGTAAGGCCTATTTTTTTTATTCAAAACTAACAAAAATGGACTTTTGGTATTGAAGCATACTTGTTTTGCAGAAAAAGGAAAATATTTTTATTACATTAATTCAGTGCACTACAGTTACAAAACAGCCCATTATATTTTCTGGGTTTTATTTCTAATCTGCTTTTTGATGGGTTCTTTTCCCTGTTTATGCATGTGGATTTTCACAGTACAGGCTTTAAGCTTTGTTCTAAAGGGCCAGTTATTGATGACAGGAATGGTGTTCTTCACTTAAATAGAATAAAAGACTGGGCCGAATACTGAGTTCAGTATCAGTCTGAACTACAGAGCCAAGACCCTATCTCAAAAAAAGAAAAAAACAAAAAGAATTTAGCTGAAGCTGAAGGGTCAAGGGGATCAGATAGATGTGGTTCTGCTTCTTCCTGGCCAAGCATGAGCAGGTTATTATTGATGTTTCTGAGCAATGCAGTGTCTCCGGTCACCTTTTTGAAACGGAGAAACTACCAGCTAACCTGAGAGTGACTGTGACCTGACAGTGGAACTGGGTCTGAGTCCTTGTGTGCTCCTGGATGTGCGGTGACTCTGGGGCTGCTTCCCCGACCTCCCTTCCCTTGTCCTTGTCCTGCCGCTGAGTACGCTGCGCCGCGTGTCTTTCTCAGTGCCCTTCTCATTCGGCCATCTCTTCTTGTGCTTCCTGTCAGGGTTGAGGTGCTTCTCCCCTGTCTCTTCCTGTGCAAGTGCTGCTCGTTCTTCAAGGCTTAGCCACAGTGCTGAGCTTTTCATGAAGCTCAGCACTTAAAAATATAAAAATATGTGGGAGGGGGGAAGGGTATCAATGTGAGCATGTGCAGACTATGAAGAAAAAGGGTCAAGAGGCTAAACTGAGAAAGGCACTGGGAAGGGGTGTGGAGTGGGGAAGCCTTGGGACTTGCCTTGCTGTTCTGTTTTGTTCTCTGGGTGCTCTGGAGACTGGTTCGCCTCTGACTCAGGCTTCGCAGCCCTGGCTGACCTCGAGCTAGCGCGGTAACCCTGTCTCCTGAGTGCCGGGGTCACGAGCATGTGCCATCACACCCGGCTTATATTTATTTGTCTTGTGCCTTGTGAAACACACTGGAAAGATGAAATGATCCGTTGTAATGAAGAATGGAGAAAGCATGATTCCACCGAGTTTTCTCTTGGCTTTGATTAATTACTACTACAAAGGTGGTAAATTCTGACTTCAAGTCTGAACCACATCCAGTCTAGAAAAGTGACAAGACAGTAGGCTGTCCAAAAGACTACAGTTAAGTAATTTCTGTCTTAGTTTTCAAAAAGAGAATATCAAAAAATACAAAATAAACTTGTCCTTGGCCTCTAGGTAAATACTTCTACTGTAAACCTTCTTTCTTGACAATTACAACTCCTACTAATTTCGTGTAATTTTATTTCTAGTTGCCTACTTGCTCCACGTCCATTTCCTTGAGCCCTCTTGTATCTTTTCCTCATGATGTGCACATACATCCCTTTACATCCTTAGCATCTGCCTGCTTCACTCATGAGTGAGTGTGAAGCCGTTACTTCCAGTGTGCATTCCTCACGGTGCAACGGATGATATATTGTCCAGTCTCCCTGCTTGTCTGCTGGGCGTGGTGGCTCACACCTGTAACCTCAGCCCTCAGGAGGCAAAGGCAGGAGCATTGCCGAGAGTTCGAGGCCAGCTGGGCTATGTAGTGAGCTCTGGGCCAGCCTGAACTACAAACCGAGACCCTGTCAAAAAAAAAACCCATAAAGATTAGGCCTGAGAGCCGGACGTGGTGGCTCACGCCTGTCATCCCAGTACTCGGGTGGCAGAGACAGGAGGATTGCTGAGTTCCAGACTTGCCTGGACTACATAGTGAGCTCAGAGCCAGCCTGAACTACAAAGCGAGACCCTGTCTCAAAAAAAAAAAAAAAAGATTAAGCCTGAGAAACATGGTGTCTTTAAAGCATTGTATGGTATAAAGCAAGCGGTCTGAGATTAAAGCTTTAGATATAGGCCTTACTTTTATTCTGTTACTTTTTTTTAAATGTTTTTGGTGGTACTAGGGAATCAAACTCAGGACCTTGCCTTTGCCAGGCAGGCGGTGGCACCACTGAGCTATGTCCCCAGCCCCAGGCCTTGCTTTTAGGGAATGGGTAGAGAAGGAACAAGAAGCAACTGCCAGGGGTATGGGGGGACACAGTACTGGGGTGACGCTTATCCTCAGGAGGGAGAAGGGTTTGGACCAGGACCGCGCAGCCTGGGCCTGAAGTACCACTCGCTGAGTGTCGGTCAAGATACACACCTAGCCCTGTGCTCAGGGCTCTCCTGAGGCCGGGCCGGGACACGGGGAGCAGCGGCCAAGCCCTGCGCGGGTGAGTGCCCACCACCCCTGGCAGGGCTCCTGCCATGAGGCCACAGCACTGGCCAGCCGGACTGAGGCTTAAAATACACTGTGACCCACTCCCCGCTCCCCGCTCCCCGTTTTAGACACAGTGTGCTTAATTTATAATGCAAGTGTTGGCTTATAATATTTAGAGATGATTATGCCTTATTTAAGCATAATGTCTTACCCTGTTCTCTTCGGTGTTTTATCACTCAATTTTCTTTGTATATTTATGCTTTATATAATTTTACTTAAGAAATGTAAAATTTTTATAGCATGAAATTACAGAGCAGTAATTGTGTAGCTTGTCCACACGATTCATTGTAATTATTCTGTGTCACTGGACTCGGGTGGTGGCACAAGCAGGACTTCCCGGGCCGCTCGCTCACCTCCCGGCTGGGGCAGGGCGCCGGACGGCCCTGGTGAGAACCTGTAGGTCCACTTCATTCTTTGCAGTCGGAAACACGGAAGGCTTGTTATTTTCCCGAAGAGACTCCGGCAGCGAGGCTCGGAGCGAGCAGTGTGCAGGGACCCTCGGTCCGGACGCCGCGGAGGCTCCCCGGAAGCTCGCGGTCACTTCGAACCTGCAGTGCCCGGAGGGGGACGTTTCCAGGAAGGTGAACGCACCCTGGAGGAAGGCGGGGCTTTGCGGTGCGGTGCGCGGTGCCCGCGGTGCTGGCTGGCTGTGGGCAGCACGTCGCTAGTGCGCAGCCCTGGGACACAGCGGAGCCCTAGTGACCCCTTCAGAGCGGTCTAAACCCAGCACCGCTTGTGGCGCGGGCGAGGAGAGAGCGCGAGCTCCCGGCGGCAGGGGCGGGCCGAGTCCGCGTCAGACCCGAGGTGCCCTCACCGGCGCGGCACCCATCTCGATGCCACGTGGCATGTATGTCACAGGAAGAAAATATCTTAGAATCAGGTACAAGAAGTGGTTGAAAAATGCGGTGTGTTTACATTTCTTAATTACAGTAGAAGAACCTTTGAATAGCCAAAAGTCGAGGGTGCCCAATTGGGAGGGAGGCGACAGAGGCACCCTGTGTTTGTGAGCCTGGCTATCCGTGGGGTGACACTTAGCAGCAGCACCCGGTTTTCCTTATCATAACGCAGAGACACAAAAAATGGCTTCCAGAATACTTCAAGAAGTGGCAGAAACGATGAGATGTGTTCACTTAATGAAAATATTTTTAAGGAGGATTAATGAAATTGTTATTTTACTATCAAGTTTTAAAGCGTAAACATTCACCATGTTTTTTGATAACCCCATGCAGGTAAACTAAGTCCAAATCCATCACTGCCATTAAGCACCGGACCTGAGGTCAGACTCCCAGCCCGACTCACTGTCCATCTACGGGACAGTAATGAGCATTCAGCTCTAGGGCTGCACATGGTAGACATTTAAAAAATAATGAACCCTCTAAGGGTGGCAGTCTGGGGACAGAGACTCTAAGTGCATTACTGAGCCAGGGCACACCCGAGTCGGTGCTCGGTGGAAAAGCCTTTCTTACCTGTTAAATTCTCAGCATGATGACAGCAAATGTTTTAACCAATACTTTTTTTTTTTTTTTGCGGTACCGGGGATCGAACTCAGGTCCTTGTGCATGACAGCGAATGTTTTAAAGACAAGCGCTCAAGCTGCAGCCCGAACCTGTGTGCGTGTCTCCCAAGCCCCAAGACTGCAGTGAAACCTCAGTACTGAAGCTTCAGTTTAGAAAAAAAATTCATACATTAACATCGTCTTAAAAAGAAAAATAACATGCATGCTATATGTTCCCTAGAACTTTGCTTCAAAGCATCTTGTTCTTTACTAGTTTAGGGAGTAGTTTTTAATTGTAAAAGTAATAAATACTTCATAATAAACATTTCAGCAGTACAGACCAATAGCAAATTAGTCAAAGTGCCACTTTCTATTCTAAGCATTAGACTCACTTTCCTCTGGTTTGGTTTTGATTGGTTTATTGGTTGAGGGGTTGATTAGGTTTTGGTTTTCAAATTCAAGATGCTGTAATAAGTATTGCTCATAATCTTCAGTGATTGCTTGTTTTGTCTAAAGAGAAAACCTCCTATTCCAGTGGTCCTCTTATTAACAAGATGCTCTTGAACTACACTGGCCTGGGAGGTGTGTACACCTTAAAAGCCCCAACTTTGAAGCTCACCAACTCACTAGGAAGAGAGGTTTAGTTAAGCTGTGCTGTAAAAGTTCTAAGAAGGATGCCCACTGCCCATTGGTCCTGTGGACCTGGGAGGTGCCCAAGGGCACAGTGTGCTCTGTGCTCCCTGGGTGAGGAGCGTTCGACGGTGCATGATTATGGGAAGTGGGTCACGCTAGGATTTTTCTGCTGTTTAGTCATAAAGAGTCTGTGTATAAGATCATAGATTGACCTGTGGCGGGCATTATGGCTACGATTCCAGGGAAAAGAAAGATTAAAAAGAAAATTTTGAGTTTAAAAAAAAAAAACTTTAATGTATCAAGACAGTGGAGTGAACTCTGCCAAAATCCAGATGTTTGTCTCATATAGTAAGCTGTTCTTCTTTAAAATAACTTTATCTGCAGTTAAAGTAAAAGGTTCTGGTCAAACTTGTTTTGCTTAAAGGGTTGAAGTTAGTCAGTTTCCAGGCGTCTGGAGCGTTGGGACCAGGGGCAGTGCCGATGTACTTCCGTCCGGCCGGGGACAGCACCGGCCCGGCCACCCCGGGCAGCCGTCTGGGGTCGTCTGTGGCTGAGGGGGATAAGGTGTCCCCGGAGGTGGGGGGCCGCAGCCCGAGTCAGCAGGTCAGCCGAACCATACTCCCCACAGGCCCGTGACTGGGTGCTTCTCCCTGTCGGCACGGTGCCCCAGCAGGGCTCTGGGGATCCGTCCTACGCAGACTTTATTCACCTAGTACTGAGCACGGGAGTGGGACACAGCCCCGTGTACAACTTCCAGGAACCAGTGTGAGGAGCAGCGGCGTCTGCGTGTCACCCTCCTCAGCCCGCTGTGACCCTGCCTGCCTCTTTCTCATACACACATGTCCCCTTGTCACGCCCGGAGGACGCTACCCCATTCTGGCCTTCTCGTTAGACTTCGAAGTGTCCCTTAAATCTTCCGTCATGGTGCTAACAGTAGACAGTCACCTTCTGGGGCTACTGTCCTTTTATTTTTCTAAGCCAGGGTCTCATGTTGAGCTCATGCTGGCCTTGAGCTTCCTGTGGAGGCCAGGTGTGCTTTGGACTTCCAGCAGCCCTCCTGCCTCAGCCTCGCAGGTTCAGGATTATAGATGCGTGCTGCCACACCCAGCTCGTGGACCACCATGTCGACGCAGAGATAAAAGGCACGAGCAGAGGCCACACAGCACGAGTCACAAAGCTAGGGTGCAGTTCTCCCTCTGAAGAGAAGCTGTACCCCAGAGTGAAGCTTTCTAGTCCAGCAACTGCCGTTAGCACCCCGATAAGGAGCAGGCGGTCACCGAGGAGTTTCCAGCCCCAAGCATGGTGCAGGGCTCTTCCCTGAGACGCGTCTTCCATTGTCCACCCACGGGAAATCCGGGTCCCAAGTGTGAACTGGAGGGTCGGGCGCCGGTGGCATTTCTGTTTGTCTTTAGTCTTTTCCAGTTGAAGGCCGTCCTCGGAGGGGCATGGGAACCAAACACATGGTTTGATACACACTATCAAGCAAAAGTTAGTTTTTCCACTCCATGGTTTATGGTCTCAATATTCAAGGTTTCAAAGAGGGCCCAGGGAAACTGATGGCAAAACTGGGTCACAAGTGTCACAGGAAGGCACGCGCCTGTGGGAGGGCGGGCGGGAGGGAGCAGGGGGAGCTGAGCAGCCTGGGGTGGCCCTGAGGTCGCGGCAGAGGGAGGAGGGTGAGCAGGAGGCAGTGGGGTCGGAGAGCCTCAGTGCCGGGACAGCTTTCCCAGGACAGCCCACCGGGCGGGGCGGGGCGGGCCAGCACCGTCTGCCGCACCGAGTGCCAGGGGCCAGCTCTGCCTCATCTGGGCACCACTCAGCGCTGGCCCAGCCTGCCCAGCAGAGCCTCCCTCGGGCCGTTTCTGTTGCTGCGGCAGACTGGGGCACAGTAAGGTAACTCGGGGTGTCCCCACAGGGCGAGTGCTCAGCAGATTCCTCCGCAGCCAGGTGACCCGGAGCTGCAGGGACAGGGCCTTCCAGAGAAGGCCAGAGAGCAGAGAGAGGGCCGCCCTCGGGCCCGATGGGGGGATGGGGTATAGAGGCAGCAGGACCCAGACAGGCCAGGCGGCTTGGAAGGGCCGGAGCAGGAGCAGGAGCAGGAGCAGGCCCGAAAGGGGCGGAGAGGCGGGGCTGACGGCAGCCGTCGGTACCAGCTGTGATCAGTGCAGGACGGGAGCTGGGCCTGGCCGTGCGGGCTTTCCTGCATCGCACAAAGGAAACGAGGTCGCAGAGCCAGCCTGGGCCTGGCGGCCTCTGCCGCGTGGAGGGTGGTGCCCCGCGCCACGCTCTTGGCCACTGTCAGTGAGACAGCATCTGGAACCTGCAACTTTTTAGGTCTATCTTCTGGCTCACGGTCTGGAGAGGCTGCAGTGTGCAGCCAGCTGGCTCCGAGCAGACCCCGCGGTGGAGGAGTCCGGGAGGAAGCGCTCCTCCGCCCGAACAGCCGCAAACAGAAAAGGGGGAGCCAGGACCAGAGAAAGACCAGGCCGTGCCCTGTGACCTCCTGACCAGACCACCTCACTGAGTCGCTCATAAGCCCGCATCCATCCCACCCCGAAGCCCCGTCTCTAGGCACGTGACCCTGGGGGTCACCACATAGCGACCGTAGCGCCTGGGATCACGGGGGGCTGAGCAGGAGTGGGAGAGAAGGCCGTGAGGTGACTCACATATCTGTTCGCCAGGTGGCAGCGCCGGAGACCTTGTCCTCAAAGCCCGTGTGTCCAGAGGCGTCTGTGACTGCAGGGAGACTCGGCTGGAGATGCAGTCCGGAGTTGTGAGCAGGCAGAGTGTATTTAAAGCCACAGGGTGGGCTGGGTCGCTTGGAAAGGATTGTAGATGGAGAAGAGGGCGCAGGATCTAGTCCTGAGGACTCCAGCGTGCATGGGGTATTAGAGGAAAAGATGGGGCTCTGGGGGAGATGGAGCAAGAGACGTCTCAGCTGCCTAAGGACACAGTGTGGGGGCCGGGGAGGTAGCTCAGGGGCACCGTGCCTGCCTGGCGCATTCCATCCCTGGTACCACACACACAAAAAGACACAGTGGTCCTCTCGCCAGAGGACAGGGAAGGAAGGAAGCCAGGTTGATGGGTTAAAGGAGGAACAGATGTGAGAAAGCAGGAGCAACATGCGAAGGCCTTTCCAGAGTCCGTTGTGAAGAGGAGCTAAAGAAATGGTTTCATCATTGGAGGAGGATGTGCTGTAAAGAGAGTCTTCAATTTCTGTATGTTTATTTTGTGGTAAAAGGAATTGAGGCTAAGAGTTTTCACCTGACCGGGCGAACGGAAAGAGACCACAGAAGCTGCCCCGGCCACTGGGGCGACAGCCCAGGTCAGCGGGGACGCCTCAGTCAGGAGGGCTTCCTGTGAGCAGGCCGCGCTGGCACGGTGAGCCCAAACTCCTCAGGGAAGGCTGGAAGCTGACCCGCCTCGGGAACCTTGATAACAGCCATGACCGGAGAAGAGGCTTCCCCTGCCTCAGCCTTGCATAGCAGCAGCTACAGGAAGGACAAGGCCAGGCCTCAGGCCTCAGGGACATGAAGACTGAGCCTGAACCGAGTAATAAGGTCTGTGCACCCCGGCAGCACTGTTCACTGCCCTGCACGGCTTCCTGGCTGTGGGCCAGAAGACATCACAGGCATCAGCAGCACAAAGGTCATCAGCCCCAAGCCACCCACTGCGCCTGTCTGTAAAGTTCCCAAGCTTTTGATCACCTCTTGCAGCGGCTAACCTGGGAGCACATGGTACGGCAAATCGCGAGGGCCAAAGCTTGCTCCTTGAAGAAGATTGGACAGTATGTGATTCAGTAACCACCAAGCAAGACTTTAAACTGGGAGGGCAGAAAAATGGCTCAGGTGCAACCATAACCTTTGTATTCATTGGAAAATGTGTGACCTGGACATAGAGCAATTGGAGAGTGTTTTAATTTGTGTGGGAGAACAGCAGGAGGAAAGGTAAGGGACGAGGTGCCGGATCTCTGGCTAGGAGAGCAAGGGAGGCCGACGGACGCTGGCCCTGGGAGAAGTCAGATATCCGTGTGGACCCCTGAAACACGCCTGACACGGGGAGGCAGAGGCGCGGCACAGACCCCAAGGGTGGCCAAGAGCACAGCCACACAGACACCTGTGTGAAGAAGCGCGGTGGGGAACGTTCGAGTGGAGACGAAAGGTGGGAGAGTCAGAAGTCGTTTTTGCCTTCGAGGCAGTTTAAAACGTAGAGACGTTCCGCAGAGGACTCTGTCCACCCAGCAAAGTGCTCGTGGCCGCCTCCTGCTGGAGCTCAGGTGTGTGCGGCCCCGCCCGGGCCCTCGTCACAGCGAGGCTGCAGCTCCCGGCACGGCAGGCAGATCTCCCGTCCAAGGGCCTTTAAAACAGTGAGCCGGCATTTTCCAGTGATTTTCAGCTCCTGTTGAAATCACTGGAGGGTGTTCACACTGCAGACGCCTGTGCCCACTCCGAGCAGATAAATGGGGGATCTCCGGAGTGGGGACCAGGCATGGTGGCGGACTTTTGTTTTTATTTGAAATTTTCCAGTTTTTCTAATATGTGGCCAGGGTCAAGAACCACTATTTAAAAACAAACAAACAAAAAAAACCCCAGTATTTTTAACTGTTAGGGCTGGCGTAGTGGCTCACACATGTGATCTCAACACTTGGGAGGCAGAGGCAGGAGGATTGCTGAGTTGGAGGCTTGCCTGGGCTCCATAGTGAGCTCAGGGCCAGCCTGAACTACAAAGCGAGACCCTGTCTCAAAAAAAAAAAAAAAAACTTTAGAAAAATAAAACTTTTTAAAAAGGCTGTCTCTTATGTGATACCCATTCTCCTTTCCTATCTAGTAACTCTACCATTCCATTTCTCCTCTGTGGAGCGCACCCCAGCAGTGAAGAAAGCACCAAACAAACACAGGTGAAAGGGAACACTGGTACACTGATGGCGAACGTTTTAGAGACAAGTGCCAACATGCAACCCCAAATGCACTCTTTTATTGCAAAGTGCCAACACCACAATAAAACCTGAATACTCAGGTTTTAGCTTATAAATAAAAAAAACAATTTTACATGAACATCTTTTGTCTGAAAAGAAAAACAATAACACGTGTGTCATAGGCCCACTACCACTACTCTGGTAGTTGTGTGAAATATATTTATATCTTTTGGCCCTAGCAACTTGCTTGCACAGCACTGAAAAGATTTGCAGATATTTCAATGCCTGTGCACTCTTTAAGCTCATGATAAAGGACAGTGGCTGAACGGCAGAAATCAAGGAACTGTCAAGAAAATCAAGGAACTGTCAAGAAATTCATTAGCTCAGTGGTTCTGGCATCTGCCTGGTTAGCTGAAGGTTCCAGGTTCGATCCCTAGTACCACATACCACAATGCTGTGCATGGTGACTCATGCCTGTAATCCCAGCACTCAGGGGCCAGAGGCAGGAGAATTACTGTGAGTTCGAGGCCAGCCTGGGCTACATAGTGAGTTCAGGGCCAGCCTGAACTAGAAAGAGAGACCCTGTTTAAAAAAATAAAGAAATACAATATCTGCCATAAGCTTGACCCCGTTTTCTGGAAAATCTGCAGCACACATAATTGAAAACAATTTGTGAGAGTCGAACAGGTGGTGCATGTTATTTGGAAGGCCGAGGCAGGAGGATTTGTGAGACTTTACAAAGGAATCAGGAAGAGTACACTTTTTACTTGGGTACATGAGAGGATGTACAAAAGTTCATTGCTCTGCAGACAGAATCATTCAGACAGCTTAACGCTGTGTGACGGAGAAATGCAGACCAAGTTACTGCTCATTTAAACAGTTTAAGTGAATGTACTGCTCAGACAACTACAGCCAAAACCCACTGATAATGGAACGGTGCTGAACTAGAGAAAATAGGATCTCTAGTTCGCGGATTCTTTCAGAGTTATACCTGAGGGTCTTTGTTTCTGAAAGTGCATTTTAACGTAAAGCATCTTGCCCACCGTGGTGTTGTACCCCTGCCCCAGGCTGCGAATGGCGAGGCTGGGCCCACCACCGTCCCTCCCCCAAGTTTCAGCTTCCCCTCGTGGACAGGGCAGGACGGACCTGGCCCTGGCCTGCTGGTCTCTTGTCTGCCCTCAGCTGTTGTTTTTCAGCTTTGACTCGGTGACTCACCCCTCAGTTCTGATCCAGACAATAGAGAACCATTTTAGTAACAACGCTGACCTGATTTTTCATTCCCCATAGATGTCCAGAGCCCCGCCCACTGCCCTGCAAGAAGCCTCTGCAGGCCGTGCCGGCAAGTTCACCCCTTGTATCCTGCAGACACCGCCAGAGATGAGATCTCGGAGATGTTCGCTTCCCAAAGAATCCCCTTTGAATACCCCACTTTTTTCCCTAATAACTAACCCACTTTTCTAATCACATGAATTTTCTGGAATAGTTTTGGAGACAACCAGACTTATCGAGGAGCTGCTGGGGCTTTGAAACTGTCTTTGCTTCAGATGTAGACAGAGTTAAATTTATTCTCTGAATATAAGTCATCAGGGTTAGGAGGTAAACTTCAGTTAGAAGGTGCCTGCACCAGGGACCTAAGGTACAGCGGTTTAGGCCATGCCGGAGTGTGTTGGGTAACAGTCAAAGGGCGGCGGCCTGGGCCCGGTTGGGCAGCCCCGCGGCATCAGGGCAGGGTCCTGTCAGGGTGCCCACAGCAGCCTGATCGTGAGTCCAGGCTGTCCTCGGGCACACCGCACATGTGGCTGTGAGGAAGTCTGGGAAATGCTGTTATTTCAGGCAACCAGTGAAAACAGATCCTAAGAGGAAGAGAACAGATATTAAATAACAAAGAATCATTATCTTTCCAGCACATACCTGAAAATGTACAGTTTCGAAAGAAGCAGTGAGTGGTCCAGGAAGGGACAAGTTCTCACATCCGAAGAATGACACTGAGCTTCCAGCAACAAAGTCACCATCCGAAAGGCTGGAGGGGACCCTCCTGGAGGCGCCGGGTCCCTGCCCTGCCCCCCCGAAAGCCCCTGGGCTTCCTCCACGATCCACAGGCCCCACAAACCCCGCTGAAGAGCTGGTCGGAAAGCGCAGAGCTCATTACAGGAGGAACCTGTTTTCCACGTGTGCCTCCTCACTGGGCTCTGTCATCGCATACCTCGCTCGTCACCAGGCGATTCAATCAACCCGGGGGCATTTTTCTTATATCTTTAGATTTAGCACATTCTTTCCATTGAGTTCCTCCCTTCTATTCCTCCAGCTGCTTGAAAGAATTTTCTGGAGCTTTTGAACAAACCCACACACACATTCCCCTTCCTTCACTGCTTTTTTAAACAAAGAACGCTGCTCTGTGTTATTAAAAAAAAAAAACACCAACCAGAGACAATTCTGTCCTCGGGGCCACATGGCGGATCTCTGGGCGAGCCTTCCTTCTCCACCTGTGCGGAACTTTAATTAGTTCAAGTGGGAGGTCGGTGCCAGGAAACAGGGGGCCACATCCCAGGCGCAATCTGCAGAACAGATTTCTTCCCTGAATGACGCTGTGGCAGCCGCGCCAGCCAGAGCTTGGCTATGAAGCCCTCGACACAGGCTAGCGGCCTCGCCGGGCCGAGAGCCCCCCCAGCACAGCCCCACCTTCCGCTGACTGTGCTGCGAAGGGTTTCACGAGCCCTGTCTCGGGTCCACCACACACTCACCCTGCTGGGGAATAAATAAAGTCGCCCCCACTTGGGCGGTGGGAACTTGAGGCTCACATGGTAAGTGACAGAGAATGAACTAAAGCAGGGCCCAGTCTGTCCCCGCATAGCTGAGATGTCCAGGAGCTGTCTATGGTGAGAGGGGAATGAACGTCTATTTTTAACAATGTGCTACATGCTCTGCTCTTCTTTCCAAGACCGCCCTGAGCTGCGGTTTGATAGGATCATTTCCCGAGATCTCTGAGCCAGGCCCGGACATTCCTTTCTGCCCCCTGTTTGCCACGGGGTTAGGGTGGCAAATGTGGGTGTTGCCTTTGCTGTTACCCCCTGCTATTTCAGCTCTCTGCCTGAACACTGTGCGCGGCTGCGTGAGGAAAGCAGTTCTCGTATGTGCAATTTAAGAATTAGTTAGAATTAAAGGAGCTATCTATAAAGACGGCCTGTTCAGAAACCTTCTGAATATTTTATTTCTAATGGAAATGCTGGATGTTTTAAGCAACATCGTTCCTTAGGAGACATTCTGTAAAAAGAATCCCATGGGATAAGAAGAACGATTTTGTAAGAAGAACTAGCCAGTTTTTACACAGAGTGCTGTAACCGAAAGTGCTTAGAAGACTACAAAGAAATGTATTTTATATTAAAAATAGCTGAGAGCACGCTCGTTGTTTTAAAGATGCGTTTGGAAGAAGAGTCAGTGTTGAATCTTTCTGCATGTATTGGTGTGAGCTTTTCAACAGTAAAATTACAAGTTTTATAAAACCTAAGAACTTAAAAGTGTGTCATTTATGATGTAAAATTAATGCCATTGAAAGGCAGCAGTTGACTCATAGCTCCCACATTCAGCTTTAGTTCTCTTGAGCTCAGATGGTTTTAAAAATTAGTGATGGCACCTACAGGGCACCGTCTCCCACCCCTGCCCACGGAGCCAAGTGCTCTCTGCACGCATGGAGCTGGGCCCTCCTCCCATGCCACTGTCACCAGGAAGTGGCAGGAGCCAGCCAGCTCTCCACGCTTAGCAAGGTCAGCACAGGAGCAAAACCCCAAAAGGAGGCTCCCAGCATTCCGCTCTTTGTTATGCACATAGGCCACATTTTTGGAGTCAAAGAACCTAACACCTAGGTGGAATCTCGGCATCTTGCTGTTGGCCTCTTCGTTTTGCACACCTGGAAGGAGAGGCGCAGAAAGGTGTGGCAGCTCGCCCACGGTCCCACAGCCGATACCGGGACGTGGAAGCTTGAGCCCGGATCACTGCAGCCCCGTGCTCCTTGCACCGCCTCGCTGGGGTGGGAGGAGGGGGAGATCTGCCCCGGAGCGCTCAGCCCCGCTCTGCCCTGGGCGCTGCTGCTCTGTGGTGCCCCGATCGGTGTCAGGCTGAAGCTGATTCGGAGGCACTTGGCCACTGCCCTGGCGGCACCCTCCAGACCTGCGTCGCCAACCCTCTGCGTAGTGTTGGGAACAATCCTGTTTGGGAGAAATAATAGGAAGATCAAAACTGACCAGGCCTTCCTGTAGACAGACTTTGGCCTTAACTGTGTTGCAAAAGAATCCTGTTTGGGAGGAATAACTGGAACACCGTTCCTGGCTGCCTGTGACTTTGCACTCAGCTCACCTGCACCTTGGACAACAACAAGGCCTCCGGCGTCCCACATGCTGTGATGCTTCAAGGTGGAACTGCTCCATTGCCGGTGCTTACCCTGCTTCTGAGTCTTTGTTAAACTTTTGATACTGGAGAGCTGCTGAATAAAAGTTGTGACAGGCTGGGGGGCCTGGGGTCTTTTGCTACCCAGAGTAGCATGGTTCAGGCCCAAACTCAGTTTCTCTAAGCCTCACTTCTATCTAGATATTATTTCACTGTGTGCCCTCGACTCACAGGAGACTAGAACCTAAATCCAAAGGTCCTAGTTACGTTCGCTTCCCCTGGATCCCACAAGGTAGTCCCTTCATTTCTCCTGTGACTTGATTTCCAGTTACCTCCTCACTTCCGGACATCCTTTTCAATCCTCTAACTAAAACGAGGCCTGAGATGGGCTCCAGCTCACTCCTCATCCCTAGTTTCCTCTGAGCTCTGCCCTCCTTGCTGTTCCCAGCCCCGCAGCGAGCCATCTCCACCTCTCCTTCCCCAGCCAAGGGACCCGCGCAGACCCTGCCCCACAGCTCGCTGGAGCTTCCCGGTGACAGGAAAACGGCCTCTGCGTTGGCCCTTAGATCACATCTTCCCGGAGAGGCTTCGCTGAACTCCAGCAGCCTCCGAACCAACCAAGATCATCGAAACGGTGCCTCCGTCTCCTAGGCCTGGTACTGAGGACTCTCAACACACTGGCACCAAACTCATGTTCCTACATTCTCAGGCCCCGCCTTTCCTGATGAGCCTATACACCCGGCTCCCAATCAAGTAAGATCTTTAAGCCTTTTTTATGCGATCTGTAACTAAGCTACAGGGACCGTGTTTCACTGAAGTTGTTCCTGCAAGTATAGTGCAGAAGCAGGACCAGCAGCTGGCCGGCGTGGTCCCTCATTCTGTAACTTGATAATGCTCCCTTACCCAGCGGTCTGCGGGCAGAGTTGCATAACCATGCATGGCGGTGAAGCTGAATCGTGTCGATGTGACTGGCTTGGAAGCCACTTGGGGCCGTGGTGGCGAACCTGCCGCACGTGTGGCACAGTGGGCTGTTCCTGTCAGAGCTCCACAGAGCCCACCATCGCTGACCAGGAGGATTGGCGCAGCACACTTTGGGGCATGTAGACATGGTAAGTAGACACGGAGGTGTGACACGGGCCCCCACGCCTCCCTCCCCGGTGCTGTTCCCCTACTCTGCCTGCCCTCCATCGTCAACGGCGGCTTCGCTGCACCGCACTCTTCCACCATGATGTTCCCGCCTTAGAGCCGGATGGCCATGGGCCCCAGAGCCATGAGCCAAGTCAGAATTCTCCTCTCCGCTGTGGGCGTTGGGGATCACGGCTGAGTGACAGGAAACCTGACCATGACTAGTCCCTCATTTCATGTATACAGACAATGAAGAATAACCTATTCACTCAGTTCGTTTATTGAGACCAGTCATGAACAAGACAGTATCCTAGGCACCGTGTGATGTAAATATTAAGGGTTGGCCTCTCTCCCTTTGAGCTGCGAAAAGCAAACAAGACACAGGCAGAGGCCAGTGCTGGACAGAACGCGGGGCAGGTGAGAAGAGTCAGGTCAGCGCTCGGCAGCTAAGGCCCAGGCCAAACCGCTCTGGCCGAGAGCCCAGAACGGTGCTGTACTGCAGCAGCCCTCCATTCAATCTCCACAGTCGAGATCCAAGTTCAGGTGCTCTGAATCCCTAAAACAAAGTCGTTTGTTTTAAAGGCATAACCAGAAAGTCACTGTCGTGGTTTCTTGTGCTCTGGCCTGACCCCAGCCCCATGCCATGCCCAAGAGAGGTGAACTCTGGGAAATGTAGTTCTTGTCCTGGACAGCCACACACCCAGCTGAAACTATCACTTCTGAAGGGGAAAGAGACCCTGGGCAGGTGCCTGGCAGACAGCCAGCCACTAGGGGAGACAGAAGAGCTCCGTGTGAAGAGGGGGAGCTGATTGTAATTATATCTCAGCGAGTGGAGGTCACCAGGAACACAGATTTGGATCTAGTAGAAAAACATTGGAACTCAAAGAAGGAAGGGGCTGTCCTAGGTCAGTCTGCTCTGGTTCTGAAAGTGGTCAAGAGAAATGGTCCCACTGGAAAGACTGAGCCTTCCAGGAGGATGGAGAAAGGTCAAGGTCAGCCTTGCAGGTGGGGCTGGGGAAAGGCCAAACAAGGAGAAGGGCTCTGGGAGGCCTAGGAAGCTGGGCGGGGGCGGGGGCTCGGCAGCGTCTCCAGGGGCCCAGGAAGTGGAGCCCTCGCTTCCTCCTGGAACCTCGGGCATCTTCTTCAGGCCGGGCTGGGAGAAGGTGTTTTGCTCACAGACGTGTTTATCCTCCCTCTGCCCAGTTTTGGTTTCTGTTAAATTCAGTGAAAGGATGAACGAATTCTAGACTCTAGGGCTCATTTGCCCGCTGTGAGCTCACCAGAGGACTTTCACCTCATCTTACCATGCGGTGCTGCTGGGCTTGGTGCTGGGACGGAAGCACCTGCCTCCCTTGGGGAAGCGGCTGTCCCC
>PVIC010035226.1:0-19155 GCA_004025085.1 Thryonomys swinderianus | reverse complement strand
TTGCTTTGTAGTTCAGGCTGGCCCTGAGCTCACTATGGTGCCCAGGCAAGCCGCCACGAACTCAGCAATCCTCCCGTCTCTGCCTCCCGAGTGCTGGGATTACAGGCGTGAACCACCACGCCCAGCATTATATGTGGTAACCGGGGATCGAACTCAGGTCCTTATGCTTGCGAGGCAGGCGCCGGAACCACTGAGCTAACCCTCCGGCCCGATAATATATTTCTTGATAATAGCTGTACCAATCTCAGTGTTGTTTTAATTTGTATTTCTTTAAAAATTATTTATTTAGTTAGTTTTTTGAGACAGGGCCTTGCTTTGTAGTTCAGGCTTGCCCTGAACTCACTAAGTAGCACAAGTTAGCCTCAAATTCATAGCAATTCTCTTGTCTCTGCCTCCCAAGTGCTGGGATTAGAAGTGTGAGCCACCATGCCTGGCACTGTGGTGTGTGGTGACTGGGGATCGAACCAGGGACTTTGCGCTTGCTAGGCAGGAGCTAAATCTCCAGCCCTAGATGTCCACATTTTATGGCAGAAAGTTACAGGAGAAGGTTCTTAGTTGAGTTATAGCTCCCAGTTTTGCAGTCAAAGGCTCTACCACTGAGGCACACCCTCTCCTCTACCCTCTGTAGATGACCTTAAGCTTCAGCTGATACTGCTCATCTCCCTTGTCTGCCACTCATTCCGGGTTGTGTTCTCCTCCCCACGCTGCTCATATTCTGCTTGTCTCGTGGCTTGCTTGGTAGAGACTTTAGACCTTCATCCCTGAGGGTCTGAATTTTTTTCTTAAATCATGTCCTTGTTAGGGCACAGTGGGTTTTTGTTGTCCATTCACAGATGAAGTTGGCAAAGGAAGAGGAAGACACTCAGTGGCAAAATCACTCCTTCCTGTCCCCTCTGTGTGGCAGCAACTCCGCCTCTGCGATGAGTGTCAGTTGCTCCTGATAGCACAGGGAGGCCTTTCACTGACCGGCGATCTGCTGGTACCCAAAGCACAGGAAGCTTGGGGGCTGGCCACTCTGCCAGGGGGAGGGAGACTCCTGGTTTGTACCCCGGTACAAGCATGTTTCTCTAGGGGCATGGTACTTGTGGACCTATCGGTACCCATAGCTCAGAGCTGCAGGTATGGGAAGCCCAAATTTTCTTACCCAAAGTGTTGGTAAGTGAGGCTGTACTTGGTTTTGTCTTTTGGTTCTTGGACTTAGGTACTCTGCCCATGGAGGTATTTCCACTTACAGTGGTCATTGGTATTAAGTACACCCAGCACCCCAGTTTTACATATAGGCCTCTTCACCACTGTCTGTCTTGGACAATGTGGTGTACGTACAACCTGTAGATTCCATCTGCCTGTGGTTTTCCTTTGAAAGCAGTGATGGTGTCTTTTGGTCCAACTGGCGCCGCTGGTGACTCTGCTGACGTTGACTCCTGGTGGTGACAAGACACTCTGGGCCAGATGGGATGAGTGTGAGGCAAGCGAGGCGCTTGGATACTGACTTTAAGCAGCACCGACTGCTGTGTGCTGCAGGAACCTCACCTTCCTCTTCTCCATCCTGGCCTTGCTCTGTGAGTCCCTGGGTAATGGCGCCAATGCACGTTCTTTGGGCGGGAAAGACTGACACTTTCTTCACGGAATATCTGTCAAGCGTGATACTATGAAGTGCTGTCATTTAGGTAGTGAAAAGTTCCAACTGTAACCAAATGGCAATAAATATCTGAGAGATGGCATCATATTAGGCAGCCTCTTTTGCTGAAAAGTTATACAAGATTTGACCAGAAAAGGAAGTGAGTGTGTAAGTTAAAAATGACTACAGTAAAAGACACATTGCCATTAATTCCCCTCAAGTTGTCCTTCTTATATAAAACACGTAATCCACCATTTTTTCCCCACTCTCTGAAGCCATTCTGGAGCTCTTCTGCCGCGAGTATCTTTAGTTGCACTGCTGTGGATACCTCCGTGTCCTGAATCGATTCAGAGCATTTACCTTTCGTGGTCTTTTTGATTTTGGAGAAGAGCTGGAGGTCACAGTGCCTGATCTGTTGGGTAAAGTGGATAAGGACTCCTTGTAAGGTTTTTATTTGAAGGAAACTTGTTTTGGATCCATTCAGGACGTTGAAGCAGCCATGAAAAGAGACAAGAAAGACGTTCAGAACTGCTTCAGAAAGCGGCAAGAATGATGGGATAATGATGAAGTGGGGGAGGAGAGTACTTTGAGGGGGATTCGTGGCAATATGTCTTTTACTGTAATAATTTTTTTTTGAACAGGGTCTCGCTTTGCAGTTCTGGCTGGCCCTGAGCTATGTAGCCCAGGCAAGCCTTGAATTCAGCAATCCTCCTGCCTCTGCCTCCCAAGTGCTGGGATTACAGGTGTGAGCCACCATGCCCGGCTACTGTAATAATTTTTAAATCTAAGCATTTATCATTTTTTGATCACATGGTGTACATTGCATAGTCAGATTTACGTCACCACATTGAAATACTTGAGACTAACAACCTTATAAAGAGAAAGGTTTTATTTTGCTCACAATAATGTAGGTTCGAGTCCAAGATGTGTTGGCCCCATTGGCTTGGCCTCTGGTGAATACGAGTAGCAACCAACAACTCACATCTTGAAGGAGGGAGAGAACTAGGCCTCACCTCTTACAGGTCCTACCAAGTCCCAGTCACATGTTCCCGGTGTATGTATCTTGGGGGATGCTGTCCATGCTTAAGCAATAGCACGCATTCACGAGCAGTACGGCAGCCATATGAACCTTGGTAGTTGAGAACGTACTGCAGGCCTTGTGCAGAAACTTCCTCACTGGTGCCAGATCTGTTCTATCCACGATCCCATTGCATCAGCATTCAAGTGTTTGCCAAAGACCACCCAGCACGCACGTAACTGTATCCTAGTCACTTGATTATTTTAGGCCTCTTTGCAGTGGGCGCCATCTAGTGGACATTAACATGTGATACAAATACACAGTGTTGGGGTTTTTAGCACTCACGGTTGTGCAAATGTGACATCTAGTTTTAGAATGTTTTCATCACTCCATAAGAAGCCTATCCTTCAGCAGGTATCCTTCCTTCCTGCTCCTCTGAGACTTCCCTTCCCTCTGAGACTTTCTGTCTTCCTTTGATGTGCCCATTCTGAGTATTTTACATAAATGGAAGGATGCAATGTTTTTTTTTCTCTAACTGGATTCTTTTATTTACCTGAAAGGAGCAAAGTGTTTTGAAGTTTCATTTATGCTGTGGCATGCATCAATGCTTCATTATTTTTATTGCCTCAATGAGAGCCGATTTTACGAATATACCATCTTTTGTTTATCCATTCATTAGCTGGTGTACATTTAGATTGTTTCTACTTTTTGGCCGTCATGAATAATGCTGTCAGGAACATTTGGGCACAAGTGTTGTGTATCCATGCATTTTAATTTCTCCTGGGTCTATGCCTAGTAGCAGAATTGCTGGGTCACATGGAAATTCTGTATTCTGTATTTCGAGAAACTGCTAAAATTTTCCACAGTAGTTGCACCCGTTTTCATTCTTGCCAAAAGTTTATGACTGTTCCACATGTCCTCTCTTTCTACCCCTTAGGACCCCTAGGACCATGGGGAACATCTGTGGGTCATTTGTTCGACTTGCTGACATTGTAGACCAAACCAGCTGCACAACATTTTCTCGGCCTGGGTTTCCCTTGAAGCTGGCATCCCTCCTGTCACCCAGGGAAATATCCCGTGTGGGAATATGCCCCCTCCAGGACCCAGAGAGGCTTATCAGGTGAGTCCTAAGCTACCTTTTGGTGGCAGAATGTGTAAAGTACAGTATCTTGTCTTTTATTTGAAAGACAGAAGTCCTGGCTTTTCTAAAACCAGTAAACGCTTGAAAATTTCACAGATGGTGAAATTTCACCGTTGAATTTTTATATTTATCTCCTGCTCATTGATCATTGGTTCAAATTAACATGATGCCTCATTGCAGTGGTCAACTTAGCATTTTTTTTTGATTTCCAGATGGCTCACAACACTTTACAATGTGTTCTAAGTGAAATCATAAGGGTATGCTCTTTTCCATCCCATCTGAAGGATATTAAAAATATATTAAATATCCTGACAAATACTAAAAAGAATGCATCTGCCAAATCAAAGACAACACCATACAGCAGAAGCCATGTTACTGTGTTCTAGTTATGACTTCAGATGTGTCTCAGCAGCTGCACTTGATGTGATCGTCTAGTAGATGTCAGGTGTCTATCAGCAGCTGCCATGTCCAGTGGTTCTTTACCAGAGTGAAGTCAAGCTCTTAGCAGACCTTAGAAATAAGACGACTTGAGGGGCCTGGGATTTGGCTCAAGTGGTACCACACCTACCTTGGAAGCACAAGGGCCCGAGTTTGATGCCTGGTACCACCAAAAAAAAAAAAAAAAGGGACTTGAGATGTACTCTTACCTCTTTTTCACTCCTCTGTGGCAGGCATCTGGAAGAATGTACTCAAGAAGTTTATGATTTATTTGATTTTCCAAGGATGAGGCTATTGCAAAAATCAGTAAAGGCTATTGTTGAGATGACAGACAATTTCAGCCTGCACGTGGATGTGGATGATACTAGGGCCACTAGAGGTGGTTTCTGAAGAGTGGGGTAAGGAGGAGAGTGACTGTGAGTGGAGCAGGAATACGCGTTTGAAGAAGAGGTAAGAGAATCGTGGGAGAAGAAATAGAGGAGAAATCACAGGAGAAGAAAAAGAAGAATAGTTTCTGAGAAAAACACAGAGGAGTGTTCAGAAGAAGCTTTTCCAGACCTCAACAAACTCCTTAAAAGGTCTGGGGACATAGATCTCAACACAGAAAGGTTTTCATTAAGAAGGGAATTTCCCCCGAGCATTATCTGCTTACAAGCAAATCCGTGGTGAAGAGAAGGAACCACGCAAGCAAACCACTGTGGACATATTTCTGAAGACAGAGGTACCCCTCAGTAGGAGCTTCCCGCAGGCCCTTCGGAACGTGTTTCAGAAGAACATACTGTTATCAACCCTATGCGAGTTATCGTCTTTGAGGATTGTGGGAGGAGAGGTAGAAGATGATGATGTTGAAGACCCTGGCCCTGGTAGCCTAGACCAAGGTGTGTGTTTGTGTCTTAGTTTTTGACAAAAAAAGGTTAAAGGGGGGCGGGGAGAAAAATGTATGTGATCTAGCCCTTCTTATTTGACTGAGGTACATTGGTGCCGTTTGTGACTTTTGTGCGGTATTCTTTGGAACATCAGCGGTTGTGACATAACCTCAGATTGTCCACAAGGGGGAGGTGAAAGACTGTATTGTGTATGCACAGGAGGCCGAGCAGTGGTTATGATACTGATACTGATCTTTCATTTTTGGTTGTTAGAGAGATGAGGTCAGGCCACATATTTTGGTACAACACAAATTAATACAAATGGTCTTTTTGCACTTTTGTCAGATAGAGAAAAGGGTCTTAACTTTCTAGATTATATACCATTTAACAATTTGACTTCCATTTCCTTTCTATCCTCATGGATTACTTTTATCTTTCTTCTGTTTCCTGGTATCACTCTCTAAAACCCACCCATGGCAGACATGGTTAGTCACTCCCGGAATCTCATCACACTGAGTCTGGTTGACACTTTGCAATTCTTCTACATGTAGCAGCCTACAGGCCCTACCAGTCAATTGGTGTTAACATGAGAGAAAATCTTTGCATAGGTTAGTGCTCCTGTGGGAGACCAGGATATGCACCCCCAACCATGAATGATTATGGAGCTGAAAACAGTGAAGATGAGACAGACAGACAGCTCTCTGAGCTCTTTCTATTTACCTTAAAGCAGGATATAGCCTTACAAAGATAAAAAGTATCCTGTCTCCTCTTGTGTGGTTAACAAAGTCTAACCCCTAAAAATTATTTTATACCTTTATCGTCTGGAGATAGTATCAGAAGAATTTATATTTACAAGATTTACTAATTAACCTGTCTGCCTGCTATTTATTTGTCATTCTGTCAGTGCTATCCCCCAAAACTTAAGGTTCTTTTTCTTTGTCATTTCTCTAAAAAGTCACTACTCTTTGTGGAAAATTTTATATAAGCTGGACCTCAGTCATCTCTCTGAGATATTTACTCCTTGAGTGTCTCTCCAGTTTGCACAAATTACACATGTTAAAAACCTCTGTTTGTTTTCTCTGGTTAATTTTTCCTTTGTTACAGGGGCCCATTCTGCTAAAAGCCTATAGAGGATGGGGACAAAAATTTCTCTTCTTCTCTGAAGTCTCATTTGATTTGCTAAATTGTTTTCCTACCTTTTTTTGGAAATTATCCTGTCTGAAATTTTCCTTGACTTTAATTTACGTACCTGCAAGGACTATTGAAATATACAAGCAATAACAAAATGTCAGGAATTCACTATGTACATGGCAAAGAGTGACACAGAATTAAGAGCTCCTGCCCTCCGAGTCCCTGAGAAAGTGGCACTGACCCCGTCTGGTCTCACTGTCATTGCCTCTCTGGCTCTGAGACAGTGGTGCCTGGTAGCCAATGCCGTGCTGTTGTGAAATCCATTTTACATTTGTCAGAGGAACACAGAGCTTTCGAAGTGTTGACACCTGATTCTTAACAATCATCTGAAGACATCACACACCATCTTCATTAGTGCAATAAACATTAATTAAATTTTTGTGTCCACAGGGATTGGTCCCAGTGTTTATCAGCAACAAACAGCTAAAATAACAATTTGATACTCGTAACAACACAGGTGTGTCACTAGCATTGTTATGATTATTTTGAACATTTAATTTCCTACTAACTTCCTAAGCTGTTTTACCCATATGAGTTAATACTATGCTATTATTTTCATCTATTATTTAATAAGGTAGATTTAGTCAATTTAATGAACACTTTTTATTTGGGAGTATGTACTTTACCTATTTCTCAAATTAACTTTATTGACTAAATTTACACACTATTAAATTCTTCACTTTACTTATACGATGTATAGTGAAAATGAGTTTTGACAAGTGCGTATATTCATGTAAACGTCACCACCACCCATGCTGCCTCCTCCTCCACCACCAAGATCTAGAGCTTTTCTCCACGGTAAACCTTACAGCTAAACCACTGGGAGTGGATTTTAAGGTCATATGACAACTATGTTTTACTTTATAAACACATTCCTACCCATTTTTCCAAAGCAGTTTTAATGTTTTGCACCAAACAGTGATGCATGAGTCTTCTAGTTCATTCCAGTTCTTGATAACACTTGCATTTTCTTTTACATTTTAGTGGCAATACATGGCAATTGCCATTTGCCTTTGTTTCTCGCAGATAGGCAATGATGCGGATAATTTTTTTGTGCATATTATTTGTTGAATGATTTACTGAAGCCTTTGAATCATTTTGTAATTTTTAATTTCACTACTGTGTTGTCTCTTCCTCTTATGTTTGTAAAAATATCACAACACTTATGCATTATGAATATTTTAATTTCCTTATAGGATTCTTTCAAAAAGACACGTCTTAAATTTTATAAATTGCAATGCATCAATGTTCTTCTTTCAAGATGAATGCTTATCTAACTATTTATCCCAGTCTTCTCAAATAAAATACAATAGAATGAATAGTTGAAACGGAAAGCTGTGTTTTGTCACAGTTCTGGAGACTGAGAGTCTGAGGTCAGGGTGTAAGCATGACGGGGTTTTGGGGAGGACTCTCATCCTGGTTTGCAGACTGCCACCTTCTCACTGTCCTCTCACATGGTGGAGAGACAGAGAAAATACTCCTCTGTCTCCTCAAATGAGACGCTGAGCCCATCATGGGGGCCTGATCCTCAAGACTATATCTAACTCCAATTAGAAGTCTCATCTCTAAGTACCATCGTATTGAGGATTAGGGCTCCAACATATGAATTTTTGGGGGAATACAAAAGCTTAGGCTATGAATCTACTTAATGTGGCAAATATTTTACCATATTTTCTAAGAAAATTTAAATTTTAGCTTCCACATGTTCATTTCATATCTATCATGTGAGGCATGAAAAAAATTTTTTCTATAGAGATATTTCACTTTTCTGGGGCTATTTCTTGAGAGAAATTATACATTTTCCAAGAATTACCTTGATACTTCTTTAAAATCAGTTTATGATATATATGTGGATTTATTTCTGTGGGAGACAGGGTAAGAGGACGCAGCCAGAACCCTCGTGGCAAGCTCCAGTTCCCCGTGAGTCCCACAGTAAAGGGACTAACAAACAACAAACAACAAAATTGGAACCTTGAGGAAAAGGCTGAGTCTGAGCTTGACTCTTGATACTCTGAGCTGCAGCAGTAGAAGGCCAATAGCACACAAGCAGAAAGCCCCCATGCCTGGAACTCGCGGCACCCTTACTTGGTGCAAAGCCTTCACGCTCATAATCCTAGCATGCATAGCCCAAGGTAGTTATCCACAATAATTCCTGTAGTTGAAGATCCTGAAAGGCAGGGCAGACATCCTTAAACCCAAGTAAATCTTAAGGCCAGTAATCCTAGTATAATCCCATAGGGACTGATCCCATAGGGAAGGGCAGACATCCTTAAGTCCAAGTGAGTTGTAAGTCTGAGTGAGTTGCCCGCAGTTCCCAACATATTTCTGTACCTCATTCAGTTCAGTTGATCCCTATGTCTATCCTTATAGCTAATTCTGTAGTTTTATATTATGTTGTGAAGTTATACAGTCCTCCAAGTTTGTTTATTTCTTTAAAACTTTTCATGCCAATTTTAGGTTCAGTCTTTTAATTTTTATAAACCATCAATCGGTTTGTCTTTTATTCATCTGAATGAATCTTTATATATAATCAGGGGTCATGAACACTTTAAAAGTATTGAATATTCATTCCAATCCATGAACATAGTGTGTCTTTCTGGCTATGGAGGTTATCTATCTCAGTGTCTTACAGTTACAGTGTGCAGTTATCATTCATATTTTATTTATTGGTAAATACTTCATGGTTTTAAAAATATTAAAAATAGTCTTAAAATACTACACTTGATCTTAGCCAAAAGGCCGAGAAGCGATAAAAATAGTCTTAAAATAGTCTTTATTTTTATGAGACTGTAGGTTCATAATGTACCAAAATGGTACAGAATGGTCCACATATTTTTCAATCTCTTCTTCACAGTGATAACATTACTTATATATAATGATATAAAAAAGAAGAAAATGATATTGGTAGAATCCTTAGGTCTTATTCAGATTTCACTAATTTTAGATGCATTTATTTGTATGTGTGATATTTTATGCAATTTCATCACATGTGTAGATTTGCATAAACAGTATTTGCTCAAGATACAGTTTTACTCCGTCATCATGGAGTTCTTTCCTACTATTACATTTTAGTGACGACTTTTCTTGTACAGAAAATCTACTAGCAGTGCATTACCTCAAATTTCCTTTGTCCATTTCTCTATTGACTGGGATGTAGGCCATTTCTAAGGTTTAGCTAATATAAATCATGCTGGCATAAACATGAGTATGCATATGTCCCTGTAATATGAGAGACTCAAAAAAATATATATATATTTTTTGAGACAGGGTCTCGCTTTGTAGTTCAGGCTGGCCCTCAGCTCACTATGTAGCCCAGGTAAGTTTTGAACTCAGCAATCCTCCTGTCTCTGCCTCCCGAGTGCTGGGATGACAGGCGTGAGCCACCACGCCCGGCACTGTGGTATGTGGTATTGATGGCTGGTGGGCGTGAGTCTCCATGCCCAGTGTTGTATGTGGTGACCAGGGATCGAACTCAGGACCTTGCGCTTGCACCGGAACCACTGAGCTAACCCTCCGGCCCGAGACTCAAATATATTTAACGTTAAAAAAATATATAATATAAAAATACATATAGAGCAGAATAGAAGACAGATAAATAGGAAGATCTTTTTCAAATGGATGGGAGAAAAAGTGATGGTGAGGGAGGGAGAGGAAGAAAAGAGGATAGAGAAACAACTGAAGGCAAAAATTGATGAAAACAGAGATTTTTTTTTTTTTTTTTTTTTTTTTTTTTTTTTTTTTTTTTTTTTTTTTTGCTTTTTGGAGCCAGGGTCTCGCTTTGTAGTTCAGGCTGGCCCTGAGCTCACTATGGTGCCCAGGCAAGCCGCTGTGAACTCAGCAATCCTCCTGGCTCTGCCTCCCGAGTGCTGGGATTATAGGCATGAGCCACCATGCCCAGCACTGTGGTATGTGATATTGATTGTTGGTGGGCGTGAGTCTCCACGCCCAGCATTATATATGGTTACCGGGGATCGAACTCAGGTCCTTGCGCTTGCGAGGCAGGCGCCGGAACCACTGAGCTAACCCTCCGGCCCGAAAACAGAGATTTTACAAGTGGGCCGAGGACCAAGAATTGGAAGGAGCAAGCAGGGAGAGGAAAGGCAGGAGATGAAAAGAAAGAAAGAATTAAGATGTATTATGTACATGTACCAACTCCCCACGATAAATGTAGTTGTTGTGTACTGAAAACAGGTACTAATAAAAAATAAAAGGAGACAAATATGTGAAACAATGAAATGCAGGTTTGCAGCCCTCAGCTCTGGGTAGGAACAGACGCATGTCTCCTGGCTCCTGCAATGAGTGTAAGAGGCCCATTCTCTCAGTGAAGGAAGGGTTCAGTGGTTGGAATAAAGGGAATACGGTAAGATGCATCAGAAGGGAGACACGATGGTTTGACCCCTTTGAATCTCCCTCAGAGGAGGCATTAAACACTCATTTTTCAGAAGAGTCATGTCTCCTTCCTTTTATGCAAGGGAGCTCCCTGCAATGAGTGTCATGCAGGGATGAAAAGTTAAAGTCAAGCTCTTAGCAGACTTTAGAAATAAGAGGGCTTGAGATGTATCCTTCCCTCTTCTTCGCTCCTCTGCACAGAAGTGAAGATCTGACTTTCTGTTAAGGAGAAAAGCTTTTATTAGGTTGAGTGAAAGCCGAGTACACCTCTTTGTTCTCTAAATTGGCAGGTGCCTACATGTGGTAGAGTAAATGCAATGACTTAGTGAGGCTAATCAAATAATGGATGGCCCCTGTGACTCTCTGTAGGGGGCTGGGAACAGTCAGAGATCAGAGTCACCTGAGACGCCATCCTCAGCTGTGTCAGTGTAGACATGCAAAGTATTTATTCTTGTCTCCTGTTACTTTCTTTTTGTGCCTTGTGCTTCAGGCAAATTAAGTTACTTATCATTCTTCAGTAATGCCATTTGAATAAAATTTATTTAAAGTGTTAAGAAAAGTTCTTTAATGGATTCATTCAGCAAATATTCATTGAAGACCTTGTTGTGAGCCTAATTTTGTTTTTCCCATGTTCAGTTGTTAAAGTACTACCCCCTAATATCTCAGAATATGACTATTTATGGAGATGAAGTATTTAAAGAAGTAATTATGATAAAATAAGGACATCATGGTGAGTCTTAATCCAACATGAATGGTGTGTTGATGAGACAAGCCGACCAGGACACAACATGCACTTGCTCACACACACACACACACACACACACACACACACACACAGCTGGATGAGACACAGTTGAAGAGGACTTCCAAGTACAGTGGCAGCAGAGAGGCCTCTGAAGAGACCCATATAAGATATCACTAAACATCCCTCAAACAACCAAATTAAAAGATATTTGCAGTTTCACATGTTGCCAAGGATTTGGAGAAAGTTTGTATGTTGCTGTAGAGAAAGTAAAATGGGACAGCTATGCCAGGAAACGTTTGCATTTTCTGAAAAGATTAAATATACATCACTATATCACCTAGAAATATATCCTAAGTATTAGTCCTAGAGTGAAAACCCATATTCATCAGAAAACGTGTGCACCACTGTCTGTGGAGCTTCATTTATAACAGCCAAACTGAAGCCCAATGTCCTTCCACTTGTGATAGTGAAGCACACCGTGGCACGCCCGTACAACGGAGCTGCAGTCGGCAGCTCAAATGACAAGCGCAACACACTCAGTACGTGCAGTTTCGTGGGTGGATATTGAGGTCGGTTTTCTCAATGAAAAAACTCAGACACTACAGGGTTACATCCTGGTGAAGACTATAGAGATGGAGACCAAGTCAGTGCTTGGTAGGGTTTGGGGAAGAGGGCTGAGGGTGGCTGTGCCCACGAGGGGAAATCCCAAAGAAGTTCTCGTGTGACGAGGGAGTGGTCCCATGTCTGGAAGGGTGCAGGTTGTGAAAGTCTGTACGTGTGACAGAGTGTGACACACAAAGGCAGCCCACTCCCAAGAGAAAAATGAGTGTGTACAAAAAGTGGCGAAATCCAAATGGCATTTGTAGTACAGTTATTTATACCGAACCAGTGTTAGTTTCCTGGTTTTGATCGTGTAATGTGTCGCCATTGGTTTCCATCCGGCGACGAGCACACAGGAAATGCTTGTGCTATTTTTGCATCTTGAGCTAGTCTGTTATCAGTCAGAATGAAAAGTTACAAAACTACTAAAAGGTCAAATTGTTGAGCGGACTATCTCCATGGCTACGGACGTTAACAAGAGTAGAACAGTTATTCTGGAGAGAGGTTTGTGAGGCAGACACACAGACAAGAAGGTTATGTGCTCAGGCACTCGTGATGAAATTTCCACCAAGGAGGAAATGCATATGTGACGGTGGCCCCTTAAGGACATAATGGAGCTGACAATGTCCTATCACCTAGTGATTCGGGCCCTGGCATCTCACAGTGCCATGCATTGTTCACATGTGTGCGGCGATGTGGTGCGAACAAACTTGCAGCACCACTGGTAGCATAAACAGCGCATACAGTTCTGTACAGCATACGGTAATTATGATATGAGTCATGAGGCTATTGGTTTATATATTTACTATGCTATACTTTCAGTGTTTCTGAGAGCCAACAGTTCACTGCAATCCTACGTAATACTGTGCCACATTTTGTTGACAATGGCACATTTCATGCTGCTGGAGTAGCTTGGTTAGATCGTTTTCTCTTGTTCTTGACATGACATGCCACGCTGCCTGTTCATCACAGCTGTAGGACTAACAGGCTACACTGGATGGCCAGGTGTGCGGTGGACACACCATCTCGGTCCCCCCAGTTACACCTAGGCTCGCAGAACCCCAAACTCACTTAAGGATACATTCCTTATAACACGTCCCCTATCGTTAGGTGGCACATGAGTGTGGCACCTGACAGCTGTTCCCAAACCCACCGATCAGTAAAACATGTATTAAATATGTGTCCTATTTCTTTCCAGTTGTTCTTTAAAAAAGAATAAATAAAATTTTAAAGGCACATCTCCAGGCTGAAACCCATAATTAACCTCTGATTTTCTTCCTTGGAATTTCTTCTTATTTTTTAATTTTTTATTGAGTGCCTTGTAATCTAAGCACTTTTTCTATGTTATCTCAATCATCACCTTTTTGGACTCTCTGAAACTGACATGCATTATCATGTCACATGTGTAACAGAAAATTGCAACAGGAGTTTAATTTAAATATCAAGATGCTGTATGTACCTCATTTCAAAAGAGGCTCAGGGAGGGTCATGGAGATGTTTAATATGAGGTGTCTGATAAATGGCCATTAACTCTCAAGCCATCATCCAGAGAAGACTATATGTTTTCAATTGATTTTTTATGTGAGGAATAAAATGTTGAGCTAATTAAAGACACAGTATCTCCATGACTCCAAATTTGGGTCAATTTTAGGCAACATCTGCACCAGAGAAGTGGGTCCCTTTTATGATTTCTCTCCTATTTCTTATTCCTTATACACTTTGTTCCATCATCCCCGTTTTTGTACCTTTGGTCTCTGAGCTTTTGGGTTTGACATGGATCCCTAGGATAGGGTTTGGACAGCAGGACATAACGTTTTGGCTTGTCCTGCTATGGTGACTTGGCTGTGTCTCTGGACTTCACAGTTGTGGAGTTGATACCAATTGATTTTGCCAAATTTATGTCAACCCATATTTCTCTAAGGCAATGACAGGCATCCAGCTTTATAATCCATAAGAGAGATTTTATAGCCTCAACTAAATAATTGGGGTGACACAGGAATGGAACTCATTTACATACTGATTACCTTTCTCTGACCTCCTTTTATGCTTATATTAAAAACGTCCCCGTGAATTACTACTTCTCCCATTTCCTCCAGCTCTATATATCTTTTCTCGGTAAGTTGAAAAATTGAGGTGGTTGAAAAAGGTGGCAGAGGTACATGTTTGAGAAATGTGTAGCTATTGGTTCTAATTCTACATATCTCAAGAAGTCCTCTCTGATCTACTGGCCACCACATACACACTTATTAATAACCTCTTCTGGGCCGGAGAGTTAGCTCAGTGGTTCCGGCACCTGCCTCGCAAGCGCAAGGTCCTGAGTTCAGTCCCTGGTAACCACATACAATGCTGGGCGTGGTGACTCTTGCCCACCAGCCATCAACACCACATACCACAGTGCTGGGCGTGGTGGCTCACGCCTGTCATCCCAGCACTTGGGAGGCAGAGACAGGAGGATTGCTGAGTTCCAGGCTTGCCTGGGCTACATAGCTCAGGGCCAGCTTGAACTACAAAGTGAGACCCTGTCTCAAAAAACAAACAAACAAACAAACAAAAATAACGTCTTCTTGTACAAGGATCCTTGTCTCTATATTTTCATATTTGAAGGATTTAGATTAGTTATACAGTTATGATGCAGCACACATAAGGATAACTCCCTTTCCAAAGTCTACAATCATCTCCTGGAGAACAGCAACAGAGCTCATCTGTTTTTAGTGTATGTGCTGCCGAAGTGAGCACAGAGCTCATCTGTTTTTATACCCAGCGTTGCTGTCTTCACAGTATAGGTGCTGACTGCATTTCAAACATTTTTCAGTGCAAGTCCAGTAGGTGAAGCACATATGGTCACTGTGATTGTAGTTACGGTGTAGAGATGGGCCTCCTGGGGCTTCCATGGTAGTTGCTTTCAGTTCATGTTCACGGTATAGACACATCATACTATCTTATTCTGTAAACTGATTCCAGGTCAAAAATTCATAAAATTAAGATGTGGCAATCTGATAACCTCATTACCTGCTCAGGTTTTGGGTGTGAGCACGTGACTCAGTTTTGTCATTGAGTTAGATTGGGGATCCAGATGCCCTGACTCTTTGTCTGCTATTTTCTCTAATTCAGTACTCCCAGGTTTTGTGAATCTATGTATCCCATGAAGTCAACCTATGGGACATACTTCTAGACTGCATATTGTTTGGGTAAAGATCTAAATAACCACTTGCCAATTTTAACTCCTGCGAAGCAAGGCCAATTTGTTAACAGGCAATGGACAAGTGTTATTGGAAGACGTTTTACAAATCATGTATTTTAGGCTTTTTTTTTTTTTTCTGTGGTACCAGGGATTGACCTCTGGCCCTTGTGCTTCCAAGGTAGGTGTGGTACCGCTTGAGCTAAATCCTCAGCCCCTTTAGGCTATTTTTTTTTTTTTCTGGTTGAGAGACTTCATCTAAGGGCATTATTTTCCCCAAAGTTAGAGAATTAAAGGAGATTCAAAGGTAGCAGAATTCATTCAGAATTCTACCTGTAGGAATGTGCCAATCACAGAACCAATGCAATTCTTTTGGAACACAGTTTGACAGAAAAATAAGAAATGATCTTTTTCCTTACTTCATCTAGAGAATACTCATGAATAACAAGTTTATAGTTTGAACAAAGATTCTTCCCATTGTCATGCAAATTTCAAAGAAAGACATCAATAACAAAGATTCAGTGAAAGATAAGACGTTTACTGAGGTCACAAAAGGTGGAGACATTTTTATTTCTGACTGTTTTCTCAAAGAAAAACAAGAAAATCCCAGTTAAAAATGTCTGAAGACTGTGGAATTACTGAGGCATCTCAGGGGTCATGAAGCTCAGAGAAGTGCAGGTAACTGTCCCCTGCAGGCGCGCAGTGTTCAGGATGTGACCAGGAGGGGCTCCTCACGACTGCTCTTCTCTGCTGACGGACATCTCCAGGGTGCCCTGGGGAGCTCGGCCTCCGCTCTCGTCCTCCTCGGGGGCGTCCTGCAGAGCCCTCTGCAGAAGCAGCTTCAGGGTCAGTCTTCTCAGCTGCTGCCTGAAGGCGCCAACAAAGAAGTAAATGATGGGGTTGGCGCAGCTGTTCACAGAGGACAGGACAACCGAGGCCAGGTAAAGCCCATATTGCAAATTATTACTAAAGTCTTCATGAATCCAGATTAACAGGAACCAGTAGATGCCCAGGGGCAGGCCACAGAGGAAGAAGACCAGCACCGTGAGCAGGATGGTGACGTACAGCCTGGTGAGCTGCACCTGTCGGGGGGCGCACAGGAACCTGGCCAGCAGGGCCAGGCTGGAGGCAGACAGAATCAGGACCAACACGGCCAGGCTCGCGGCGGTGGCATAATTCGCCTTCAGACACTCGGGGGTCTTTTTGTGGATATCCAGCAACTTACAGTAAGACTTGTTGACAATGCACAGCAGCAGGGCCGTGGCCCAGAGCAGGACACACACGATGACTGACGTGCGTCTGGGCCGGCGGTAGCGGTACCAGACAGGACACAGGACGGACAGGCAGCGCTCGGTGCTGATGGCGCTCAGCATGCTCAGGCCTGTGATGTAGGGAAACATCATCACGGTCTTATAGCAGGGGAGGAAGAAAGTGGGGATCCCGAAGTATTTGACGACCACCAGCACGGAATCTATGATGTGGCAGCAGAGGAAGAGGAAGTCGGCCGCAGCCAGGTTGAGGATGTAGACGGAGAAGGCGTTCCTTCGCATGCGGAAGCCCAGGAGCCAGAGCACTACCCAGTTTCCTGCGAGCCCAAGCAGCGCGGAGACGAGGATGACCAGGTTCGGGGCCAGGTCCTTTTCATTGAAAGTTCCAGGAAGACCTCCATCGTTTCCTCGGGTCGTTGTGACTCCTTTCCCCCAAGCTAACGTGTTTGAATCCACGTTGAGGAGCGCTGTACTGGTGACCCTGGGGACACAAACAAGGCGTGAGCTCGTGCTGCAAGACCCTGCAAGATACTGATTGTCCTTTTAAAAAACCATCAAATTTAGGAAACAAAGCTTATGTATATAGTGGGCAGGGGAGTAGGGAGGGCAGGGGAATGAGAAAAATGAGAATTAAGTTGTGTCACCTACTGGTGCAAATTCTCAATGTTGATTGTGATCATGACTTGTATATAAAATGTACCAATAAAATCAATTTTTAAAAAAGATCCTGATTGTCAGAACACCCTTCTATGTGACAATCAGGGTCAGTCATGCTCTCTTGGAGGTGGGGCTAGGCCAAGTAACTTATTTAAAGCCACAGAATCCTGCCACCTGAATAAAACTCATTTCTTACTGACTGTAAGGCACATATTCTTTTTTGACGTGAGAATGTTCTAGGATCCCAGCATCCTGGGGGTTCAAGCACAACTCTGTCCTGGCCTGAACACTTATCTCAGGTGCTGGAATTCAGAAAGACAGAGGTGATCGTGGCAATGCCAAGACTCAGAGTATCCCGAAGAGTGAGAAAGAATATCTTGTTTTAGGCGCATGAGGTCTTGCTAGGACAGGTGTGAAGGTGGCTGGGTCAGATGAATAAGAACTGTCATAAGGTGCTGGCCACTGGGGACTAATGCACAGTTTCTGTTCCTGATCCGTAGCTTTGTCACGGCTTCACACTTTGTATTCATACTTGGAGTGAATGAGGAGTTTAACAGGACTGAATATTTGGGCTGAATGAAAATACAATCAAAGCAACTAGAACATGTATTGAGGTGCAGGAATTTGCATCCATCCTCATTGTTCTGGAGGATCGCTCTGGGTGTGCTTAGGAGAATTGCAAATGGATGTTGAAAGAACTAAAGTTGACCACCGTTTTGCCTTTTGACATGGTTTTTATGACGACCTAGAACTTTGGCACACCGTGCGTGTGCAGTGTGTATTCCAGCAGAATCACTCAGCGGCAGGGAGGGCAAAGGCACAGGGAACAGTGAGGCCTGAAAGTCCTTGGAAAAGGGCGTAAATAAGGGAAAGTTGACAGATGCCTACGGAATGGTGTTCAGAAAAATCAATCCCATTCTCTCTCCAGAAGATTTGAAAGCTTCTTGGGATCTTTCAAAGTATTTTCCTGTGAATACAGAATCTGAGAGACAGTAAGAGGCTAAAGAAGCTGTGAGCTTTCTCTAATATCCACTCTCCCTTTCCATCACATAATATTTCTAAGAGATTTAAGTAAGAGAAAAACCTCATTTTCCCGTCTTCTATGGCTGTGATCACACCACGTGACTAGCTGACCAACAAGAGAGAAGCAGAAGTGACTTAAACAACTCTGGGTCCAGGACAAACAGAAGGGGATACTGGGAAAATATGATGTTTTATGAGTTCATGAGCAGTTGAGAAATTGGCCTTTGACTTAGCAACATGCAGTCACCACTGACTTTTTTTTTTCCTTTGTAGTTCAGGTTGGGCCTGAACTCACTATGTAGTCCAGGCAAACCTTGAATTCACAACAATCCTTCTGTCTCTGCCTCCCGAGTGCTGGGATTAGAGGTGTGAGCCACCATGCCCAGCATTGTGATGTGTGGCCCTGACTGCTGGTGGGTGTGAGTCACCACGCCCGGTATTGTTGTATGTGGTTACTGTGAATTGAACCAGGGACCTTGCGCTTTCTAGGCAGGTGCCGGAACCACTGAGCTAAATCTCCAGCCCAATTTTACTGATTTTTGTTATTGTTGTACCGGGGATTTAACTCAGGTCCTTGTGCTTTCAAGGTAGGCTTGATACTACGTGTGCTAAATCCCTGGCCCTCCAGCTTTACTGAATTTTAAGAATCAACTCTCTCAGCCTTTTAATGAAATGTTAGTGTTGTTTCCATATATGATGATGTCATCAATCAGCAAACAGCAACATTTTTACTTCTTCCTTTCCAGTTTGGGGAAACTTTCTAGAAAGTTTCCTCTGGCCTTGTTGCTCTGACAAGGACTTCCACTATTATGTTGACTCCAAATGGCAAGAGTGGGTATTCTAGTCTTTTCCATTTCTGATCTCAGAGAAAACAGTTCCCACTTTTCATAGTTGATATGTTAGCTGCAGGCTTACAATGTGTGGCCTTTATTATATTGCAGGATACTCTTTTCTATACCTGACTTGAGAGATTTATGAAAGGACATTGAATTTTCCTAGTGATTTTTATGCATCTAGTGAGGT
>PVIC010035225.1:0-19165 GCA_004025085.1 Thryonomys swinderianus | reverse complement strand
AATTCAGTAATCCTCCTGCCTCTGCCTCTCGAGTGTTGGGATTACAGGGATAAGCCACCACGCCCAGCACTGCTGGTGTGTGGTACTGATTGCTGGTGAGGGTGAGTCAGCACACCCAGTATTTTGTATGTGGTTACTGGGAATCGAACCAGGGACCTTGTGCTTGCTAGGCAGGCACTGGAACCACTGAGCTAAATCTCCATCCCCTTCCTTCTTTTATTTTTAGACAGGGTGTCAATAAATTGCTAAATTGGCCAGGATGCACTTGAACCTGTGATACTCCTGACTCAGCCTCACAGACTGTTGGGATTACAGTTATGCACTGGATTTTTGTCTGCTGTTTTCTACTTTGGGAACAATGTGGTGTTTAGCTCTTATGTCCATTATTGGTTCAAAGCTCAGGTATCAAATCTAAGGGGTTATACTCAACCAGCAGGCTTATGCTTACAGATGCACAACTCTAATGTTAAGACCCAACTAAAGGTTCTGGTGTTGACATTAGTCTCATACCAACCGCTACCTACTGCTTGACCTTGGCCACCAGTTATTCTTTGGCCAAAAAAAGGTCTGGAGTTTGGTCAAGGCCTAGCACGCCCTTTTCCTTCAGCTGGGAGCTGGGACACAGCTGGTCTGTCCTTCCCCAACACTGACAGTTTTGGTGTCTTCAGTAGCCCCTTTATTATCGGACCTTCTGAGTGCCTTGCCAGTGTTCTGGGCCAGAGACAGCGAGGTCAAACGGAGCAGTGTCCCTTGGCCAACAGCGCCTACTTTCTAGAGAAAGAAAGGCTCACAGTAAGCACAGGAACAAAAGGGATGATTTTTAGATAGCATATCCATGCTCTGAAGAAAAGAATAGAGATAACAAGAGGAAGTGACAAGGACCCTGGAAGAAGATAACGTTGAGCCGAGGCCACAGAAGAGACTGGGGGCAGAACACCGGAGCAGAGGTGAAGGGAACCTGGGACCAAGGGCTGAAGCTACGACTGGCTCAGCTACCTGTAGAACAAGCAGCTGGGAGGGTAAAGGAAGGAGCCACCTTGTATGCTCAAGGAGGTGCTCTCAGGCCCGGAGGGAGCTCCTTTCGGCAAAGAGATGCTGTCACTCTAACATCTGACTTTTCTCTGTGTGAGTTGCAGACTTCTGTCCCTTAAGACCTATGATCTCAGAGGAATCTTCACAGCCCAAAGCTCTCCTACTTCAGAGCAAAGTGTTTTTTTGTGTGTGTGTGTGTGTGTGTGGGGCTTATGTTGGAACTTTAACAAAACTAAGAAAAAGTCTTGTGCAGGGAAACATCTTTGTCTCCATCTTATCACCACCATACCTGACAGTGCTGGTCTCCTTTTCCCTGGGAAGCTGCAGTTTTTGCTAATGCGTACAGTGTTGATATATTTCATTAGATGAGAATGACACACGGCACGGAGCCAAGCTGAAATAACTGACCAGTTAGTGCTCTCACTCTCTGCCTTCTTTCTTCCTTCCCCAGCCCACCTATGCACCCAGAGTACAGCTGACATCCAGCACAAAGAAACGAGCTAGGCGTGTGCAGATTGCTTTAAGTGCATTATCTGACTAATCGACCTAATAACTCCAGAAAGGCAGATGCTGTTGTTATTCTCCTGCTACAGAGAAAAACCAGGTGTAGAAAGATTTAATAAATTGCCTCTGTGATGGCAAATCGTCACCATTAGTGATGCAAACAGGATTCAAATCTAAAACCTCAAAGCGGTTGTGCACAGTGCCAACTCGCAATCCCGACCCTCTCTCGTGTGGCTGCATCAGTTCCTGGAAGGCATTTCCAGGCTTGGTTTTTGTTTTTTTTTTCTTTTGTGAGACAGGGTCTCGCTTTGTAGTTCAGGCTAGCTCTGAGCTCACTCTGTAGCCCAGGCAAGCCTCGAACTCAGCAATCCTCCTCTCTCAGCCTCCCGAGTACTGGGATTACAGGCGTGAGCCACCGCGCAGGCTTGGTTTTTTTTCAACAGAAACTTCTCCTTCTACCTGGCACAGGCCTTGGGATGGATTGTCCTTGCAGGGCCTTCATGTTTATCTCACACACTTAACGATTATTCACATGCAGACAGCTTTGTAAACACTTGCTGTTTACCAAAGTCTTTCAAATGCATGACCTCCCTTAAGGCTCACACAACAAGGGGGTGGGGAGGGCTGTCTCAGAGTCTTCAGTGGGCAGGTGAGGAAAGGTCCAAGGTCCCTGACTGAGGAGTCTTCTGCTGCCAGATCAGGCAGCTGAATGTGAATTGGGGAGGGCCAGTGGCTCATATTATCAGATTCTTTTCTTCCTATTACATCATCTTGTTGTGGCTGTTACTACTACAAAAGAGGAGGAACAAATGTTCTCAATTGCCTTATGTATATGTCATTTGCCATTTCCTATCACTATCCTCCAAAAAACCCTGTGGAGCAATGAAAGCATTCTGTGTTCAAGGTGACTCAATTGGGTCAAGGTGAAGTTGGGCTGCTTGATTATTTTCTAAAATTTTTTTTCCATTATCAATGATAATGACTAAAATCAACTCTTGGCCATGTAAGAATTAGTGGCAGAACTCAACAAAAGTCAATAAACCTTAGGCAGGCAGTCTTCAATTTCACCCATTGAACAGATGAGGAAACTGAGCTTTGAGGATGCCACAGAGCTAGCAAGTGGCCTTTTCAGTCAGAATAAGTACTGCAGTTCAATTTTGTCAACATAAATCCAGATTTAGTTCATGCCATTTCTACTAGGCCATAGAGCACCATTTCCAGTAGGACCAACAACAACCCCCCCCAACAGAATCTGGCTATGTAGTTGAGGCTAGCTGTGAAGTCACTATGTATCCCAGGCTGGCCTTGTATTTGTGGTGATCCTCCTGCCTCAGCCTCCCAAGTGTTACAGTTAGTTACATGCCACTAGGCCTGGTACTTTTTTGCTCTCAAGCATTAAAAAAAAAAAGAAAGAATTTCAGGGCTGGGGATGTAGCTTAGTGGTTCTGGCATCTCCCTGGCAAGTGCAAGGTCCTGAGTTTGATCCCTGGTACCACATATCACAGTGCTGGGCATGGTGGTTTAGGCCTATAATACCAGCACTCAGAAGGCAGAGCAGGAGGATTGCCACAAGTTCGAGGTTTGCATGGGCTACATAGTGAGTTCAGGGCCAGCCTGAACTATAAAGAGAGACACTGTCTTAAAATATTAAAAAATAAAATAAAATAAAAATTTAAAAATTCAGGAGTGGGGACATAGCTCAGTCATAGAACTCTTGCCTAGTATCCAAGAGGCTCTGGGTTCAATCCTCAGCACTGCAAGAAAAAAATCCAGCAAACCTAAAATTATTTATTGCTGTAGCACTCCCTCCAGATAATGCCCTTTAAAGATTATTCTCCAGGCACCATCTGAGCATCTGGCAAATGGTTGGATCTCTCCTCCTGGCAGCTGGAAACCAGTGAGTAAAACATTTACCAAGTTATTGACATAATGGGTCTGGGTGTTTGCTTAGGTGTCAGGCAGTTGTAGATTGCCTTTTGACACTCTGTTTTGAAATGAAAATAAATGTGAGAATGAGCCCAAAATGGCCCTAATAGACTGTCAAGAATAATCAATGCTCAGCTCTGATAAATTTGTAGTCATGGTAGGGAATCCAGAGGGGGGACAGTGTCGGCTGTGCTTACTGTGTGATGGTGATGGGAGGGAGCTGAGGAGGCCCTGAAGGAGGGGCTGTCCCAGAGTGAGGAGGCCTGCAGGAGAGTCTTGGGTGGAAGGGTCAGCAACTCCTAGTGGGTGTCTCACCCCAGTCTTGAGTGATTGCTCCTCTGTATTACCCTGGGGTTCTGGCCTCTCAGCCACTTGCAAATTAGGTTGCTTTCTGAAAGAGGAAGGTGAACTATAAACTAGCATCTGTGGATGGGCCACAAATATGCAAAGCTAAAAAGAGAACAGGTGGTTAGAGTCAGGATTTCTGGAATTTTAGCACTTCTAAAGAAGGACAGGGTCTATCTGAAGGGACCCAGGTCTTTCCTGGAATCTTGGAAAGCGGGAAGCAGAGGCTGATGGCTTCTCAGCACTGGACTTGGAGTCTTTCTCTACTGGGAATGTGTAAAGATAGATGCGCCAGGGCAGGTTAGCTCAAAGCTGCTAACCTTTCAGACAGGGACTAGGACCAAGGACCTCCTAGGCGGTAATGTGGCCCCTCACAGCCAAGTCTGTCTTCAGGGGTAATGATCACTGGTCCTGCTTAAGGAGTAAGGACCACTGAGGCTGCAAACTCAGTGTGTACATGACGGAAGGATCGGTATTCAGGCCAACCACTGGGTTTGGCCAACAAAAGATTCCAGTAACCTTGGTAGAACTGTTTGGGTAGCAGAACCGGCCTGATGCCTGTTCGTGGGCTGTACAAGAGAGGCAGGGAGGAACAACTATAGTGAGAGCTAAGGGCATAGCTGGAGGGAATTGAGGTGAAGGGATTATTTGCTTTATGTATTTTATTATTGAGACAGGTTTACACTAGGCAGATTAGGTTCACTATATAGTGCAGGTGAGCTTCAAACTCATGATCTTTCTACTTTAGAGTCCTGACCTCTGGGATCATAGGTGTGTGTCACTGGACTCAGCTATTTCTTTTTTTTTTTTTTTTTTGAGACAGGGTCTCTTTTTGTAGTTCAGGCTGGCCCTGAGCTCACTATGTAGTCCAGGCAAGCCTCGAACTCAGCAATCCTCCTGTCTCTGCCTTCCGAGTGCTGGGATTACAGGCGTGAGCCAGCATGGTATGTGGTATTGATTGCTGGTGGGCGTGAGTCACCACGCCCAGCATTGTATGTGGTTACCGGGATCGAACTCAGGAACCTCTGCTTGCAAGGCAGGCGCCGGAACCACTGAGCTAAATCTCCGGGCCTCAGCTATTTCTTTTTTAGTGTAAAAGACTTAAACTTCGACAGGAAAAGTAGTGGAAGAGAACTGGTTAAAGAGACTGAAGGGAGCGGTGATTGATGATTGCTAGGGTGGTACCTTGAAGCAGAAGGATGATGAAGCACTAGGCGGAAGATGAAAAGTGGGACCGGAAGTGCGAGCAAGCAGGACCGGAAGTGTTTGCAAGCAGGGCCAGAAGTGGCGGCAAGAGCTTCAAGGAGGTAGCGTTAGAAGGGTTCTTTGCAGGAGTGAATGGGTCTATGCTCTTGTCAGTTGAGAAGGAGTGGGGATTTGGAATCAGCAGGTGAGAAGAGTGAGAAAGCATCCTCAGCAGGTTTCCCAAACAACGTTCGAGGCCGAGAACAACCCCTACACATCTGTGAGGGCCGCTTTCGTTAAGGAGCCATCTCTCCTCACCAGCCACGGTGCAAATAGGTGAGAGTGCCCTGAATTCTGTCTTCAGTATAAAAATGAAAGTGGGGCCTGAGGGTTAGCTCAGTGGTTCCGGCGCCTGCCTCACAAGTGCAAAGACCTGAGTTCGATCCCCGGTAACCACATATAATGCTGGGCGTGGAGACACGCCCACCAACAATCAACACCGCATGCCACAATGTCGGACGTGGTGGCTCACGCCTGTAATCCCAGCACTCGGGAGGCAAAGACAAGAGGATTGCTGAGTTCGCGGTGGCTTGCCTGGGCACCAGAGTGAGCTCAGGGCCAGCCTGAACTACAAAGTGAGACCCTGTCTCAAAAAGCAAAAAAAAAAAAAAGAAAGTGATACTAGAATTGGGGGCAAGCCAGGCATGGTGGTGTGTGCCTGTCATCCCAGTACTTGGGAGGTTGAGGCAGGAGGGTCGCCGTTGAGGCCGGCTCATGTACACAGAAAGACCCTATGTTTAAAAAAAAAAAAGAAAGAGAAGAAAAAGAAATTACCGGGGTGGGGGGAGGGTTCCTTCAAATATCAAGCTTCCCGGTACATTTAAGTTAGACTTCTAGTATCCACAGAGACACTTCCAGCAATACATCTTGGCAAGATGAACAGGGTCACTTAGATAAGCCACTTCCCATGGAAGGAAATTTGAGATTCTAAAGGGGTTTTTAGTCCTACAGTAAGGGAGTTTTACGGAATTCTCTAGCAAGTGGATTTGTGCCCTCCTACCTTTTATGGGAGCAGAGCAGATTCCTGATGGCCCTGGTTTAGGAAGAGGACAGGAACACAGTCCTGCAATAGACCCCATTGGGGTTAGTAAATTTGAAATACCAGTTGGAGGACACAGCATTTGTAGCAAGAATAAGTTGTGTGTTTTGTGTAGACTGGACTTGTAATACTCAGGACCACATGTTAAAAAGTGATGCATCATGGAGATTTGCACATGCTCTCTCAGACTGGGAGTGCAACGCAGAGGAAAAGCCAAAAGGTGACTCTGGAGTAACCCTTTGCTCTTTGGGCCTCACTTTTCTCACCTGGAAATGGGGGTGACAAGACCAGACCTCAGGGCTCTGTGAGTGTTGGGGGAAGTCATGTCACTAGAAGTTTTTCGTAATTTGAGGAACCCATTATAAACATTAATTCTTACATCCATCTTGAAATCACGGTTGAAGTTAGCTATAATTTAATTTTTTTTTTTTTTTTTTTGAGACAGGGTTTTGCTTTGTAGTTCAGGCTGCCCCAAACTCACTAGGTGGCCCCAGGCTAGCCTCAAACTCTCAGTAATCCTCCTGCCTTTGCCTCCTGAGTGCTGGAATTACAGGAGTGAGGCATCATGTCTACATTTAATTTTTTGTTTTTGGTCATTGTTTTTTTAAAAAATTTTTTTCATTATTCAGTAAACTTTATTGGCACATTATATACACAGCTCACAATCACACAAAACATTGGGAATCTGTACCAATATGTGACACAGGTCAATTCTCATTTTTACCCCCGTCCCTTCCCACCACATTTAATTTTTTTTTTTTTTTTTTGAGACAGGGTCTCGCTTTGTAGTTCAGGCTGGCCCTGAGCTCACTATGTAGCCCAGGCAAGCCGCCGAGAACTCAGCAATCCTCCTGTCTCTGCTTCCTGAGTGCTGGGATTACAGGTGTGAGCCACCACACCCGGCACTGTGGTATGTGCTATTGATTGCTGATGGGCGTGACTCACCACGCCCAGCATTGTATGTGGTTTCCAGGATCGAACTCAGGACCTTGCGCTTGCGAGGCAGGCGCCGGAACCACTGAGCTAAATCTCCGGCCCTTAATATTTTATTAGTACCAGGAATTGAACTTGGGACCTTGTGCTCACAAGACAGGTGCCAGAACTGTTGAGCTAAATCCTTTGCCCATAATTTCATATTTTATAGAAAAAAATATTCCTTCTGCTTGAAAAAATTGCCATTTATATTTCTGCCTTTTTTATCTCCTTAAACTCAGTCAGTATGTGGGAAGATACAGGGAGCAGCTCCTTTTGGTATTTACCTTTTTGTTGTTGTGCTGGCGATCAAAGCCACGGTCTTGCATATGCTAGGCAAGCTCTCTGCCATTGACCTGTACCCCAGCCCCTATAACTCCCTTTAATGTTCTTGATCTTTCTACCCTAAGTTCTGTACTTTTACCTGAAATACACGTATAGTTGTACATTTGGAACATGCAGAAATAATTACTTATCACTGTTAAGATATAATCACAGTAATTCTGATAAAATTAGGCTGAGGGACTATAAGAAGGTCACGGCTGTGCAGTAGAAAAGGCATACAAGATGTGATCAAAAGTTTGGTGAATGTTTAAAAAGTTATTAAGGTAAAAGACACATTGCCATTAATCCCCTGAAATACTCCCTCAATTCAAACATGTATCTCATCATTCCTGCCATATGTATCTTTAGTTGTCGTGGCCATCTTGATGTCCTAAACTGAGTGACGACATTTCCCTTCTGTGCTCATTTTGACTTTTGGGAAATGCTAGAAGTTGCATGGTGCCAGGCCTGGGCAATAAGATGGATGAGAATACACCGTGGTGGCTTTACGAACTTCTCTTTCCGTTGAATGGCAAGCAATAGCAGTGTCCACCATGTTTTTTTTTTTTTTTTTTTTTGAGACAGGGTCTTGCTTTGTAGTTCAGGCTGGCCCAGAGCTCACTAGGTAGCCCAGGCAAACCTCAAACTCAGCAATCCTCTTGCTTCTGCCTCCTGAGTGCTGGGATGACAGGAGTGAGCCCCCGTGCCCAGCACTGTGGTATGTGGTATTGATGGCTGGTGGGTGTGAGTCCCCACACCCAGCATTGTATGTGGTTACCAGGATCGAACTCAGGGCCTTGGGTTTGCCAGGCAGGAGCTGGAACCACTCTGGCCCCCACCATTTTTTTTAAATTGAATTCTTTATTGGTACACTTTATATACAACTCAGAATCACACTCAACATTGGGGAATTTGTACCAGTATATGACACGAGTTAATTCTCATTTTTACCCATATCCCTACCCATCCCATGACTCCCCTTCCCCTGTATACATGTGCTTTCTCTTTTCAAATCATATTTATTCCTTCTCCTCATTACTTTCCCCTACCACATTACCTTTGAGTATTTCCTATTTCACAAAATCTATCATACATTCTAGAGGTTCATACACCTACAGGTTCTCATACCAGCAAAAAGATATGCTATTTACATATCTGTGATCTGTTTATTTCACTTATTAGTGTGTCCTCAAGGTGTGTCCATTTGCACATAAATGATTGAAACTTGTCATTCTTTATGGCAGAGTAATATTCCATTTTATAAAAAACCCACATCTTTATCCAGTCTCTAGTTGACGGCCATCTGGGTTGTTTCCAAGACTGGGCTATCAAAAACTGAGCTGCTATGAACATGGGTTCACCATGTTTTTTAAAATCTTACTTGTAAAGGCACTTACAAAAGACTTCCAGGCCTCTTTCATAAAGTGGCAAGATTGATGAACTAAGTGTTTCTAAATTGAGAGGAAATATTTGAAGAGGAATTAATGACAGGACATATTTTACTCTAATAATTTTATCAAAAAAAATTTTTTTTTTGAGACAGGGACTTGCTTTGTAGTTCAAGCTGGCCCTGAGCTCACTATGTAGCCCAGGCAAGCCTCAAACTCAACAATCCTCCTGCCTCTGCCTCCTGAATACTGGGATTATAGGTGTGAGCCACCAAGCCTGGCATTTGTGGAATGTGGTACTGATTGCCGATAGGCGTGGGCCACCATGCCTGGTATTGTTGTATGTGGTTACTGGGGATGGAACCAGGGACCTTGTGCTTGTTAGGCAGGCGCTGGAACCACTGAGCTAAATCTCTGGTGCCTTAAAAAATTTTGTTTGTTTTCTGGAACAGGGACTTGGTGTATAGTTCAGGCTGAACTTGAATTCACTGAGGGGCCCATGCTGGCCTCAGACTCATGTAATCGGTGCTCTTGCCTCACCTCCCGAGGGCTGGGATTCAGGTGGGTGCCACTGTATTTGGCACCATAATAATATTTGGAAAGTAGACCTTCATTGGATGTTTTGATCACTCTTGCAGCTCCTGACTTTTAAAGCTAGATTGGCAATGTTGGTTGTATCTTTTGATTTTCCTTGGGCTGGGTTCCCTCATTGGCACAAGAGAACTATTAGAACCTGCTGTGTAAGTCTTTAGAGTTGAATAATGTAACAGGTCTGACGATCACTCAGCGTGCTTGGAAAGGAAGAGGAGTACAGAATTGAAGGAGTTTAGAATACGTATATCTCTCTTTCTCCAGTTTCAAGTTGAAGAAGCTACAGAGTCAGCACAGTGATAAAATGAGTCATATGATGCCGGACGTGGTGGCTCACGCCTGTCATCCCAGCACTCGGGAGGCAGAGACAGGAGGAGGATTGCTGAGTTTGCGGTGGCTTGCCTGGGCACCATAGTGAGCTCAGGGCCAGCCTGAACTACAAAGTGAGACCCTGTATCCAAAAAAACAAAACAAAACAAAAACCAAAAAACAAAATGAGTCATATGTAAGTTCTCTTGCCAGTTCTCAAGGCCCAAATACATGATGAGTTATAGGGATGTTATCAAATATTCAAAAGTATTTGAGGCAAGATAGCATGGTGACAAAGAACAGGACTATAGGGTCAGACAGACCAGAGTCCAAATTGAATGCCAAGCTGTGGTTTAGCTGGTCTGAGCTGAGACCCTGCCCCCCAAGACCTTGGCACTGAGCTATATCCGCAGCTCTTTTTAAACTTTTGTTTTGAGATGGAGTCTCATGAATTGGCTAAGTTGCCCAGGCCGGGTTTGAAATGGTGATTCTCCATCCTTTACTTTTCAAAGTAGTGGAACTTCATCAGTGAGATGAGTATAACAACAGTACAGGTTTCAGGCCAGGCATGGTGGTGCATATTAGTAATATCAGCAGGAGGCCGAGGAAGGAGGATAGAGGGTTTGACTTTGAGGCTAGCTGGGGCTGTATATGTAGAGTTCAAGGCTGGCCTGGAGCACATTATGACTCCCTGTCTCAACACCCTCCCCCTAGTACATCCTGTATAGGTTTCATGCTGGGGTGTCCATTCTCTGCCTTTTCCTTTTCTTTCTTCCTTTCCATTCCCCTCCATTCCTCCTTCCTTCCTTCCTTCCTTCCTTCCTTCCTTCCTTCCTTCCTTCCTTCCTTCCTTCCTTCCTTCCTTCCTTCCTTCCTTCCTCTCCCCCTCCCTCCCTTCCTTCCTCCCTCCCTCCCTCCCTTCCTTCCTTTCCCACAGTTTATTTGAAAAAGTGAAGAATGAGGGAGAAACTAGCTCTTCAGAGTGAGTTTAGGCCAAGTAGGAGAGGAAAAATTCAGATAAAAGCACACCCTGGAGGACACCTAGGTTGTCCTGAGGAAGCCAACTCAGCTTTAAGGCAGGATCTCACTAGACACAAAGATTCAAATGCCTCAGTCTCCTGCTGGGATCACAGGTGTGCACTACTGTCCCTGGCCTGTCCAAAAATTTCTGTTAAGTGAGGTTCCTTTGGTGACCTTAAAAGTTGACATTTGTTTATAGCTTCATTTATTCAAACATATTTACTAAGCTCCTGCTTTAATGATTTGAATGAGAGAGCATTTGTAGATCACACCTGTGATGCAAGTAAAGCTCTATTTCTTTTTTCTTTTGAGACAGGGTCTCACTTTGTAGTTCAGACTGGCCCTGAGCTAACTTTGTAGCTCAGGCTGGCCTTGAACTCACAGCCTCTGCCTCCTGAGTGCTGGGATGACAGGTGTGATTCACCATGCCCCGCCTGGTGGTATGTTCTACTGGTGATCAAACTCTGGACCTTGCACTTGCCTGGAAGATGCAGGAACCACTGAGCTAAATCTGTGGCCCTAAAGGTCTATTTCTGCTCTCAGGGCACTTTGCCCAAGTTAAAGCACATTGCTTTAAATCAGCAATGAATTTTGCATCCCTTTTTTTTTTTTTTTTTTTTTTTTTGAAATAGGGCTCTGCTGTATGGTTCAGGCTGACCTTTGTAGTTCAAACTGGCCCTGAGCTCAGCCTATGTAGCCCAGGTAAACCTTGAACTCAGCAATTCTCCTGCCTCTGTTTCCCTAGAGCTGGGATTACAGGTTTGAACCACTAGCCTGGCACTGTGGTATGTGGTACTGATTGCTGGTGGGCGTGTGAGTCACCACACCCAGCATTGTGTATGTGGTTACGGGATCAGGGATCAAACCACAGCTAAATCTCTGGCCCAACCTTTAACTCTTTCTATAACCTAGGGTGGCCTCAAACTCATGGTAGTCCTGCCTCAACTTCTGAGGGCTACATTCTTTAGTGAGACAGGGTCTTATTATATAGCTCAGACTGGCCTTGGATTTGGGATCCTCCTTTCAGCCTGCTGAGTTCATGATTACAGATGTGTGCCACCATGCCCAGATCCTCTACCAGATTTGAAAGGTATATATGATGGCATTTAAGAGAAGGGTTGTGGGGCCAGGGATGTAGCTGTGTGGTGCCATGCGTGCCTGGCAAGCATAAGGTCCTGAGTTCCATCACTAGTACTATAAAAAAGGGTGTGTGTGTGTGAGGGAGAGAGATTTTGTATAGATGTGTTGTAAAAAATATCACTGTATTATTATTGTTGTTTTTGTTCTTTGAGACAGTCTTGCTTTGTAGATCAGGCTGGCTCTGAACTCACAGGAATCCTTCTGCCTCTGCCTCCAGAGGTCTGGGGTTATAGGCGTGAGTCACCATGCCCAGCATTGTGGTTTGTGGTACGGGGTTCTCCCAGACTTTGTGGACTTTGCGCCTGCAAGGCAGGTACCACACCAGAAGCACTGGGCTAAATCCCTGGCCGGTTTTTTTTTTTTTTTTTTTTGAGTAGTAGGAAGAATATATCGAGAGAAAGATAACCAATTTTTTTTTTTTTTTTTTTTTTACCACTTGAGCTAAATCCCCAGCTACCCCCCTTTTTTTCCCCTGCAGTAATTTATTAAGGCAAGAGAAGGGAGCCCCCGTCCAGCCAACCTCCAAACCCCAGGTGAATCTAGAGACCCAGCAGAGATGCTGTGGAGTCGGGCCTGTTTAGTGGTGCAGGACGCCTTCCTCACACAGTGGAGAAAGATAACTTCTGTCTTAAGGGAGACAGAATGGGGACTGGAAAGGGAGACCCTCCCTTGCCATCTATTTTATTATTGTTCTTACTATTAATTAATCAATTGAATCATGAATTCCAAAAAGTTAGCAGCTTGCTCTGTACCTGGTAGTGTGGTAGTTACCATGGAATGTACTGTAACGCACCTGAATTGAATCTTGAAGGCTAAGGGATCATTTTTTCAGGTGTAAAAAGTACAGCAAAGAGCCGGGCATGGTGGCTCATGCCTGTAATCCCAGCACTTGGGAGGCAGAGGCAGGAGGATTGCTGAGTTCGAGGCTTGACTGGGCTACATAGTGAGCTCAGGGCCAGCTTGGACTACAAAGTGAGACCCTGTCTCAAAAAAAAAAAAAAAGTACAGCAAAGAGTGAGCAAAGGCCACCTAGGTGCAGTGAACAGCTACTGCAAAGTCTTGGAATGGAGAGGAAGTGTGGCTTTGGGGAACTGTAGGTACTTCCTACTGTCAGGGTAGCAGGGTGGGAGGCACAGGGTCTCCAGGAGTCAAGATTGGAGAGACAGTGGGGTGTGATGGCATATGCCTGTGATGCTAGCACTCAGGAGGCTGAGGCAGGAGGATTGCTCAGTTTGAGGCTTGCCTGGGCTACATAGTGAGCTCAGGGCCAGGATGGGCTATATAATGAGACCTTGTCTCAAAACAAAACAAAAATAAGATTGGAGAGATAAGCAAGGGTCAGATAATGAAGGGTCTTGGGTTCATGCTAAGAAGTCTAGAGCTTTTGAAGGGATTTCACCCTTGCAATTGCATCTGAAATGTCTTGATGATTTTGCCAGAAAAAAGGAGTAGTAGTTGATCTTTGTTGACCTCCTAAGATCAGCTAATAGACCCAGGTCCCCTGACTGGGACCAGGGCTCCCAGCCACCACTTTTAGCTGCCAGCCTTTCTTCTGACTCATTCTCCTCCTTGTATCTAATCTGCTTCATTTGTTAGTTTCTAATATAGGTCTGTAAATCCAGTCGGAGCTCAATAAATGTTTGTTGAGTGAATCACACCTCTATCAAAGTTATGTGCGTATACGTGTACCTAAAAGCCATGTTGAATTTCCCTCACTTTCCCAGGCCTACTGAGAGTTGGAGAAAGGGACTGGATTAGCAGTCAGAATATAAGCTGGCTGTCCTACTGACTGGTTTTCCTCTTGGTTAAGTCCTCACATACCCTGTGGGTCACAGATTGGCTCCTGAGCTGGATTTGGTGACCTCTGACCTGGCTGGTGCTCACAGCATGGTTGTAGACTGTAGTTTGGAACCTGGAGGTGTCCCAGGGGCCCATGTCTGGATGCTACTCAGCTGGTAGCATTAGTGGAACCCTCAGGCAGCAGAGCCTCTGTGGAAGTGATTATTGGGAAAATATTCTTGGAAGACTATTGGGACCCTGACCCTCCCCTGCCTCTGTGCTTCTGGCTACCATGAGTTTAGGAACTTTTTTTTTTTTTTTTTTTTTGAGACAGGGTCTTGCTTTGTAGTTCGGGCTGGCTCTGAGCTCACTATGTAGCCTAGGCAAGCCACGAACTCAGCAATCCTGTCTCTGCCTCCTGAGTGCTGGGATTACAGGCGTGAGCCACCACACCCGGAGCTGTGGTATGTGGTATAGATGGCTGGTGGGCGTGAGTCTCCATGCCCAGCATTGTATGTGGTTTCCGGGGATTGAATTCAAGACCTTGTGCTTTCGAGGCAGGCGCTGGAACCATTGAGCTAACCCTCAGGCCCGAGCTCAGGAATTTTGCTTCACCAGGCTGGTATTCTGCCTTGCCTCAGGCCCAAAGCAGTGAGAGGAGCAGTCATGGACTGAAATGTCTGAAACTCTGAGCCAAAGTACAACTTTTCTTCTTTTAAGTTGTTTATCTCAGTCCTTTGTCATAGCAATGGGTAACTGACACACAGTCCATTCCTACTGGGTGTGGTGGCACCCATCTGTCATCCCAACACTCAATAAGCTGGCTGTGAGCCCCGACAACTTAGTCTGCCTAGTGAGTTCAAGGTCAGCCTGGACTACGTCTTGAGATCTTGTCTCAACAAAACAAAACAAAATAAAGCCCTAAAGAACACAAAAACCATTCTCGGAAAAGGGCTTTGTTCCCTGCTGAGTTCTGTACATTCACAGGGTGGCATCCCACTCCTCCCCTCGCGGTAGGAGGTTGCGATGTCATTTTTTTTTTTTTTTTGAGACAGGGTCTCGCTTTGTAGTTCAGGCTGGCCCTGAGCTCACTATGTAGCCCAGGCAAGCCTTGAACTCAGCAATCCTCCTGTCTCTGCCTCTCGAGTGCTGGGATTACAGGCGTGAGCCACCACGCCCGGCACTGCGATGTCATATTTTAATGGTGGAGAGCCTGGTCTGTACTGTCTCAGGCCCGGAGCGAATTTGAGAGGGGTATTTAAGCAGCCCTTACAGAGGGCGGGTGGGGTCCGGGGAAAGCTGAAGTGTTAGGACAGTACTTTGGGACTAGTAACTCTCCCAAGGCAGACGGGTGGGCCGGGGTCAGGGGGTGGGTGTCTGGCACCCCATGGCCCACTTACTGTCGTCCCTCTCCGGAGCCCCTGCGGCTGTAAGCACCATTCCTGCGTGTTTCCTCCCCATCCTCCTGGAAGCCTTCCTGGAGCTCCTCTCGGGCCGGTTCTTGCCTGGCAGTAAGGATTTGTCACCTGCTCACCACCCCTCCTTGCAGCTCTGGGCCTGGTACAGACCAGTGAGGACCAAATCCCCGGAAGCGCTTGCTGCGTTGGCTCAGCTCTGGGATACTGAGGCACGGTGTTCACAGAGCGTCCCCTTTCCTACAAAACTTTAGCTTCCTGTTTTCCCGGGTCACAAGGACTGCAGCCCTCCTCTCCTTCTTCGGGACCCCAGCACCCGAGCCATACTTCTTCCCTGGCCACACTTTGGGTTGTTCTGTGATTCAGTCCTATCTGACTTGTTGAAACTTAGTATTATGTAGTGATGTACACGATATAGGGTAGCCCAGGCACCTCCAGCCAATTCTGCTGAGTCATTGGTGGGGGAGTCAGACAGCCCCTTGCAGCAATGCGCATGCGCACCCCCCCACCCACTGATCTACTGAGCGGCCAGATAAGAGGCTGCCCCATTGGCTCCGCAGCGGGTAAGGTGCTGTCCTGCTTTCCCTAGGTAGGTGTCTCGGGTGGGTGCTGGACAGGCTGAAGAGATGAAGTCATTGGCTTTCTTTTCATTAGCTGTGACCTTGAACAGAACACTTTTTGCTACTTTTTCAAGAAGAGAGATACCTTCCCCTTTCCTGAGACCTGGAGTGGTTTATATGTAGGACTTTTTATGTGGAAATGGCATAGGGAGGACTCTGGCTGGCCAGGGCTACCCTGTCTTCCCTGAGGCGGGAGAGTTTTTTCCCTTTGGCATCTGCTAATGTGTGACAACTGTGCATATGTACATTCCACTTGAAGTCACAGGCATTTCTGTCTCAGATGGCAGTAGCTGCAGATTCCTCCAATATTACTTATACCCATTTCTACTACTTAAAAATTAGATTTATCATTGAACTCCTCAATTCTCCTGCCTCTGCTTCCCAAATCCTGGGATTACAGGCGTGAGCCACCAAGCCCAGCACTGTGGTATGCGGTACTGATTGCTGGTGGGGCTGAGTCAGCACTCCTGGTATTGTTGTATGTGGTTACTGGGGATTGAAACAGGGACCTTGCGTTTGCTAGGCAGGCACTGGGTTCGAACCACTGAACTAAATCTTTGGCCTGTGTGATGTACTTTTGGTGGAGCTGTCGTACATGGCTTGCCCACAGCCTGAACCAGGGTTTGAAGAGCAGCTGCGGAATGTGGGCCTCTTTGCTGTCATGCTTGGGAGTCTGGGGACAGTCCTGGTGAGCCAGAGAGGGTGCCCACTCCAGCACTCTGGAATGCTTTGAGCTAATGCTGGGGTGTGAGGAATTGAGAAGAATCTTGCTGGCTTGAAAGCCAAGCCCTGGGCTCTTCAAAGGACCCTGGGTCCCTGAGGTGGTCAGACTTCCTGGGGCATGAGGTTAGAGCCAGTCTGCCTCCTCCCCACAGAGGGAAAACAGATCGTTAATGGGCTGCTGTGGTCAGGCCTGGAATTCCTAGGTCGTGTGGGCACCTTGTCCTCGGCTCACCTGGGCCTTCTGTGGCCAAAGCCACGGAGCTCCCTATATAGTGGGTAGCATAGGCTGGGCTCTCCAGAGTGGTGGGCACCGCGGGTCAGGGCCCCAGCCACAGCCATCACCTGGGATGAGCAGTGTGCACACTGGGGCGGGTTGTATGGGGTGGTGAAGATAAGAGGACCTCCTGGGGTACCTCTGTGGCACGAGGCCAGTCCTGATTGTGCAGCTGTGGGACTAAGGGCGCCTTCGTTCCTGAACTGGCCATTACTGTAGTCTTGGCCATGGTGCGGAGGAGGCCAAGAGCCCCAGGCAGCTGTTCCCAGATTTGGCATCACACTAAAACCACCTGAAAATCTCAGGAAGATGCAGGATGACTCCTGGATCAGGCTGTGGAAATGGCAGGGCCCAGAGTAGCATTCACTCATTCATTTCCCCTTAACAAAAGTGGTGTAAGTGTCTATTGAGGTCCCACAAGGCAGGAAACTACCACTGAGTAGAGTACACACAAACAGCTCCACAGATGACTTAAAGCATGGGGGTCCTGCAGCCCAGAGGAAGGAGGGGAGGGCAGTGGGGGAGGAGGAGTCTCAGAAGGCTTCCTGGAGGAGGACTCTGCTGAGGTTTGAAAGTATAGTGTGATTTCACTATTTTTGGAATGGCATTCTGGCCCAAAGAACAGCACTGGCAAAGCCGTGCCTTGTGGAGCTCCAGAAAGCGTCCTGAATTCAGGGAATGTCAAATATGTGAGGATTAATTGAGAAGAGCCTAGATAGGTAGGGAGAGGCAGATGACTGCTTTTGGGTGGCTCTCAGGCATATGGGAGCTGCTGGAGAGGTCAGCATAAGATCAAACACACCAGTTTCTCAAACCTAGTTTACACCTGAATCACCTGGGATCTGATTAAAAATCATCTGGCAGGGGGCCGGAGGATTAGCTCAGTGGTTCCAGGGCCTGCCTCGCAAGCCCAAGGTCCTGAGTTCGATCCCTGGTAACCACATACAATGCTGGACGTGGAGACTCACACCCACCAGCAATCAATACCACATAGCACAGTGCTGGGCATGGTGGCTCATGCCTGTAATCCCAGCACTCGGGAGGCAGAGACAGGAGGATTGCTGAATTCGAGGCTTGCCTGGACTACATAGTGAGCTCAGGGGCAGCCTGAACTACAAAGCCAGACCCTGTCTCAAAAAGGGAAAAAAAAATCATCTGGCAGATTCTGCTGGGGGCTGAAGCAGAAGGATCACTGTCCATTTGAGGCCAACCTGGGCTGCATAGTGAATTCAAGACCAGTTTAAAGTACACAGTAAGAACCTGTCTCCTAAAAAACTAAACAAAAACAAATGAAACCAGAAGCAAATTCTGCTTCCAATTGCCTGGGCGGGTCCCGGCATTGTGCATTCTCCTGGAGTTCTGGGGCCTGCTGAGGCTGCCCGCCCTGGACTACCCTTGAAATGGGAAAGATGTATGTGGAAACTGGGCCCATGGACAGGAGATGTGGTGACAAGGAGACTGAGAGGAGAGCGCCCTCTCACCCCCATAGCTTGTTAGCTTGGGAGGCAGACCCTGTGCATCACCCTTTGGGTTTCTACTGCCATGACAGGCCTGAGACTGGAGGGGTCTGAGTGCAGAATAGCTCTCATCTCCACATGGTGAATTTCAGCAGCTGACATCACTGTGTTCTTGGGGCCCCTCACAACCTATCAGTATTTACTCTGTTGCGGGCCTGAGAATGCTTTTTCCAGCAGAAAATATGACTCTCCGTACTGTGGTAAAACCCTACAACCACAAGGGCAGGAGCTATAGAATATGACCAGCTGTTCCAGTGGTTTTCTGTTACTGTTTGTGAAGTCTTCATTTTTGTCATCTGTTAGCAGAAGAGTGGTGGCAGTTGCCAGAAGTTAGAGGAAAAGAAAATCATGGGAGAATTTACATTTGAGAAAATTCCATTCATTGACTTAATTATTTCTGGGAATTCAGAAAAGACCACCATGATCCTTCAGCCACGAAAATGTTTGGGCAGGCCTTGAAAATGCTAGAATCTTGGAGGAGCAGCTTTTGAGAAATCTGTACTGTGCAGATTTTTCTCCTTTCTTGTCTTTCTTTCTTTCTTTTCGGTCAAGGTCTTCCTGTGTAGTACAAGTTGGCCTTGTATTTACTTATGTGGCCCTGGCTGAATTTGAACTCATGGTGATCCTCCTGTCTCAGCCTCCTAAGTGCTGGGATCACAGGTATTTGTCACCATGTGGCCCTGCACCTCTCCTTCCCTTACTTTTAGGACAGAGTTTTGCTGTGTTGTCCATGCTAGCCTTGAAATCTGATCCTCCTGCTTCAGCCTCCTGAGTGCTGGGAATGTATGGAATATTTACTTGGCATACTGTACAAACTCTAGGCTGAATATGTTGCTTACATGTCATGTTTCTGAAATATTAAATACTGGTATAGCAACATCAACCCAGAGAATGAAAATAATTAAAACCAGAAGAATAGTGATAAATCTTATATTCATCACCTTGTCACTTTTGTCCTTACATGTTGGTATTTCCTGGTATTTTTCCCCAAACCTGTTTTTT
>PVIC010035224.1:0-19137 GCA_004025085.1 Thryonomys swinderianus | reverse complement strand
TGTCCGGCTGGCTCCGGCACTCACTTTGCAGGATTTACATCTCTTTGGATTTGCTAAGGCCTTTATTATTGTTTTGAGTGTGATCTATTTTGAAAAAAAAAAAAAAAAAACAAAAAACAAACCTAAATTTTAGAACAGGAAAGTCTATGCAGAGAAAGACCAGCTCAGTGGTTACTTAGATTGGGAATGGAGTGTTGGGAGATGACAGTAGGTCGTGTGTTTTGCGTTTGAGGTTTTTTTTTTGAGACAGGGTCTCGCTTTGTAGTTCATGCTGGCCCTGAGCTCACTATGCAGCCCAGACAAGCCTTGCATGCAGCAATCCTCCTGCTTCTGCCTCCCGAGTGCTGGAATGACAGTTGTGAGCCACCACTTCCGGCATTGGGTATGTGGTATTGATTGCTGGTGGGCATGAATCACCATGCCTGGTATTGTTGTATGGGGTTACTGGGGATCGAACCAGGGACCTTGTGCTTGCTAGGCAGGCTCCAGAACCACTGAGCTAAATCTCTGCCCTTGTGTTTTATTTTGAGATAAGAAAAATGATCAACGTTTGATTGTGGCTATAGTTGTAGTACTCTGTCAATGTGCTAAAATTGATTGAATCTTACACTTAAAGATCTTTTTAAAAGTAATTAAGTTGGGCCAGAGGGTTAGCTCAGTGGTTCCGGCACCTGCCTCGCAAGCATAAGGACCTGAGTTCGATACCCGGTTACCACATATAATGCTGGGCGTGGTGGCTCACGCCTGTCATCCCAGCAATCGGGAGGCAGAGACGGGAGGATTGCTGAGTTCGCGGCGGCTTGCCTGGGCACCATAGTGAGCTCAGGGCCAGCCTGAACTACAAAGCAAGACCCTGTCTCCAAAAAAAAAGTAATTAAGTTTATTGGTACAATTTAGATATATATAATGATCCCTTCATCATATGGAATTTGAGTCTGTACATGATATATTTTGATTCATATTTTTCCCCATTCTCCTCCCCTCCGTTTTACTCCCTCTTCTTATTTACAGCAGCTTTGTTTCTATTTTAATCTTCTTTTCTAGTTTTTTCCTTTCTCTTCCTCCCTTCCCCCCTCACCCTTACCTTGTGCCTCTTCCCTTTTGAACATTTTCTTCCTATTTCACACTATCTGTCATCCATTTTGTTCTTTATTTACATTTTCAGTTTCTCATACCAGAGAAACAGTGTGATATTTATATGTGTGTCCAATTTATTGCACGTAGGAATATGGTCTTTACGTGCATCTGTTTGGCCGCTGATGATCATGGCCCCAGACAATCACAGTGCTGTCCTACAGGGGTGAACAAGTGTTAATAACAGGGCTGGCATCCTGGCTAACGTAGCACAATTAGCAATAACAGTATCATCAAGCACAGGCTGGAAACCGACCCATGGTCGTAATTGCTAATCTGGAACTTCTAACCACAAGAGCGAGGTAAGTAGTTACATGCAGCCTCCAGTATAAACCAGGAACTTGTGTACAGTGAATTTCCTCTTGGCACAGTTATTTTACCCTGATGTGTGGGGGGATTTAAGAGTGACAGAGGGCAAAACAGAGCAAACCTAAAGAGAAATACAGTAGAAATAAGGCTGAAGGACAAAGGATTATCAACCAAGCTTTGGGAAGCTGCCGAAGAGTAGAGGAGAGAAAGAATGAAAGAGAAGCAAAAAAATATAGAAGCAAATATATAAAAGATTAGTGATAATGTTCATTCACATTAAAATACAAAAAGAAAATCATGAAAGTTCAGGAAAGAGAGAAAGAGGGCTGACAAAACAAAATAAACAATAAAAGTGAAAACCTAAACAATGCTTCCCCAAAAAACCTACAGGAAAAAGAAAACAAAACAATAAAGAGCAAAACGTAACCACATCTTAATTATTTTTTCAGTCCCTGCCCCTCCCATCTCTCTCTCTGCTTCCACCAACTCCTGGCTCCCTCTATTTTTTGTAATTGAATTTTTTATTGGTACATTTTATATACAACTTGCAATCACACTCAACACTGGGGAATTTGTACCAGTATATGACATGAGTTAATTCTCATTTTTACCCATATCCCTACCCACCCCACAACCCCCCACCCCCTATATACATGTGCTTTATTTTTCTTTTCAAATCATATTTATTCTTTCCCCTCATTACTTTCCCCTACCACATTCCCTTTGAATATCTCCTATTTCACAAAATCTATCATACACTCTAGAACTCATTTACATCTACAGGTTCTCATACCAGAGAAACGGTACTATATTTACATATCTGTGATCTGTTTATTTCACTTGCTAGTTTGTCCTCAAGGTGTGTCCATTTGCACATAAGTGAATGAAACTTGTCATCCTTATGCAGAGTAATACTCCATTTTGTAAAAAAACCACATCTTTATCCCTCTATTTTTAAGGGTCTTGATAAGACTTATCAGCATCAAGAGTGCTGACAATCAGAAGAAATATATCTGGCATCATTCTAGACTCCTCTGATGTTGGTGTCACCTGCTTACCTTATAAGAAATAATATTATGAAAATACACTGTAGCTCTATGTGCAAGTCACTGTTCGAAGTACTTTTTTTCGTATAGCACTTAAATTCCAAACTGTGCTTAGCAGTAAGCACTTTTATTATCATTTCCATTTTATAGTTGCGTGAGCTGCGTCTCAGAAAGGTTCCTTGCCCAGCTCAGGGTTTAGGTGGGAAGCCTGGATTTTCTTGGAGGCCCGTGGACCCCAGAAATGTGCCTCTCACTTAATGTGCCCACTTTCTGCCTCGAATGGCTGGGTGTGCTACAGGCTTCAGCTATGGGAAGTGCATTGTCCGCCGTTGGAAATGAGGTGTTGGGCTATCGAGATAGCTGCAAAAGCAAGTCAGTCCCTGGAGGAACAAAACTTACTTTCTCTTTTAGGTAGACAAATATCCGATCAGATATTGAATTTGGATCCATCAGACTTTGAATAAACTGCTTAGTCTTTGTCTCATTCCTTTATTTTTCTGAATTATATGCCCATTGGGGTTGTTTGGGAATATCAAATATGAAAATGTTTTGAAGAATCATGTATGCACACATTGGGAAATTGATGTAATATTTTTAGATGACCAGCCAATGAATTGGTCTTATAGCTGAGTTTATTGATTTCCTTGTTTGAAAAAGGCAGAAAATAAAGACATTTAAACTATAATGTCACTAAGGTATCCATAGATATTTCTAGGTACCTTATACCTTTTCTGCAATCAAGTTTATCTTATTTTATATGGCTGACATTATACTGTATAATAGGTGTATAGTTTAGAAATAGTCCATATGTGGTGCCTCCGCCTCTTCATCCTTAAGCCACGCTCAAGCCCGGTGCTGTCCAGCTTCTCTTCCTGCCAGGCCTGTTCTCACCCGTCGCCAGTGTGGTCTGAGTGCCGGAGTCTGTGGGTGCGTTTCAGAAACTCTTCACCCTGCTCCTGCTTTGGAAGCACAAGGGCCAGAGTTCAGTCCCTAGCAACACACATACCCACACACATGCATGGACACACACACACATACATGCACACAAGCACACACACTCCCTCTCGGTCCAACCTTTTAACCTTTCCTAATAGAGATTAAATTTCAGCCTGAGTTTAGGGAGACACATAATGATTACACCCTCGCCCAGACCATGGAGAGGCGTGATTCCCATGATGTGTATCTTTTTCACCACTGAACCCCCAAATTTTCATCGTGTGGGTTGTCTTGGGCCGGGCCCCACATTTCCCTTCTTGATCTTTAATACACCAGATCGTTCCGTATTTATTTATACTTGAAGAGAGAGCGACACCACACGCACTGTGATCTGTCCTCTCTTTTTTCCCGGAAGTGGAGGAAGCCAAGGGCATGCTGGACTACATCCCTGATCACTGTCACTTATTTATTAATTTATTTAACATTTTAAGAAAGAATCATAGGAAGTTACCCAGGCTGTTCTTTATAATCTTACCTATTTATTAATTATTCTTGAGTTGTCTTTTTTTTTTTTTTTTTAAAGTCAGGGTCTTGCCTTATAGTTTAGGATGGCCCAGAAGTCACTATCTGTAGCCCAGGCTGGCCTTGAACTCATGACAATCCTCCTGCCTCTGCCTCCTGAGTACGGGGTTTACCGGTATGCACCACCACACCCAGCCCTGCTGTGTATATTTTTATCTTTAATTATTTCTACAATTTCATCTATTCCAAGCTGTGCAGTCTGCAGACCCGTTTCTCTTGAGCCCGTCTTAGCGCGGGCAGCAGCCAGCGCTGCGTGTTTGTTACGGGAGATGCCATTCCCGGTATGCAGGTGTGTGGCACCTACTGCAGAGGTCTGCAGAACAGGTGCACCATACAGGATAGAAAAAACGATATCAGATGGTCATTAGCATTTGTTTGTGCTGTGAATGCGATTAACTCTTGTATTCCCCCAGCCTGGGGAACTTCCCCAGCACAGTAGCCTCTCAGTAAGTGTCTGTTGAATGAATCAACGAGGGTGAGGCAAACAGATATCACAGGGACCTCACTGTACAAAGCCAGAGAAGCTGGCCTCATCCAGATGCAGGGGATGAGTACTTGGTGTTCTGTATTTTAAAGGGACATTCTGTACCATTTGTTAAAAGCAGACCCCCTTCATCCCTGATCTCTTTAAATTTTTTGTGTTTTTAAGCTTTGATAGCTAAGGGTAAGGAATTACAGTCTGAAATTGCTCCTTAAAAGCTTGAACTTGGTCCTTGTGGTTTGAAAAATTGTAAATTGTCTGCAATCAGTATTAAAAGTCCTTACAATCAAGGGCCTGTTCTATACTGGCATGGAAGCAGAAAAAAGAAAAGATTAACCAGCAATTCAAAATCAGTGTGAAGAAAGGAGAAAATTTGGGTAACATCAGTTAGACATTTTCCCCCGCATTATTTGATGAAGAATTTCTGATTCCTCAGCAAAGAGGATTTTAAAACAGGTAGCAGAATCCTGTATGTACATATAAGGTGTATTGTATGTATACTTATGCAAGATGCAATATAGTGTAGTTTCTGTTACTGTCAACTGACCTTCTTAGTGTCTTTATAGACATTGATAAAATACACAAAACAAATTGGAGCATTTGGAGAGATGTTTCCCAAATGTGGCTTCAGTCTTGTTCCTCGAACAGGCACGTGGAATATGGGATGTCTTTTCCACTGCAGGGTTTTCCAGTGCTGATTTCCATTCAGGCATGGACCGTTCCCCACAGGGAGGTCGTCAGCTGGCTCCACATCCATGTCTGTTTCTTTTGTCTGCTTTGATGTCAGATTTAGATATGAAAATGCTACTGTTAGAAGTTGACTGCTTTTATTAGTCACTTTTATTAGTCTGTTAGCTGTTACGTCAATTACGTCATTTAATTTTTTAAATTGAATTCTTTATTGGTACACTTTATATACACATCATGATCACACTCAACATTGAGAATTTGTACCAGTATGACATGACTTAATTCTCATTTTTCCCATTCCCCTACCCACCCCACAACTCCCACTCCCTGGATACATATGCTTTGTTTCCTTTATTTACCATCACATTTTTTTCTTTCCTCTGGTTACTTACCCCTACTGCTTTCCCTTTGAATATTTTCTATTTTGAAATATCAATCATACATTCTAGAACTCATCTACATCTCCAGATTCTCATACCAGAGAAAAGATATGGTATTTATACATCTGTGACTTATTTATTTCACTTACGAGTGTGTCCTCAAGCTTTGTTCACTAGAGTATAAATGACTCAAGCTTATCATTCTTTATGGTAGAGTAATACTTCATTTTATTAAAATACCGACATAGTCTCCAGTTGATGGGCATTTGGGGTATTTCCAAGAGTTAGCTATCAAAGACTGAGCTGCTATGAACATAGGTGCATCTATATCTCTGTGATATGAATCTTTTAATTCTTTTGTGTATATTCCTAGCAGGAGAATAGTAGGGTCAAATGGAACTGCTAATCCTGCATTTTTGAGGACTATCCATGCTGATCTCCACAAGCGGTTGCACCAGTTTACATTTCCACAAAAAGTGGAGAAGGGTTCCTTCCTCCCCACAGCCTCACCAGCATTTGTTTCTGGCTCACTTTGAGACAGCAGCCATTCTTTGTGGAGCGAGATGAAATCTCAGTGTTTTCATCTGCATCTCTCAAATGACCAGTGATGGTGAACATTTCTTCATATGCTTCTTGGCTGCTTTTACTTCTTCTTTGAAAAGTGTCTGTTCATTTCAGATGGCCATGTTTGAATTGGGTCTTTAAATTTGGGGGGCTGATTTTTTAAAAGCTTTTTATGTACTCTAGATAGTGGCCCTTTGTCTGAGAAGAGCTGATTAAAGTTTTTCCTGTTCGTCGGTTGTCTTTTTGCTCTGCTGGCAGTTTCTTCTGTTGTGCAGAAGCTTTTTAATGAGAGGAGATCCCATTTGTTGATTCCTTCTGCTAGTTCTTGTGCTGTGGAGGTTTTGTTCATAAATCTTTCTCTAAGTCAATGTCTCCAAGAGTTCTACCTAACCTCTTTTGCAGCAGGTTTAGTGTTTCTTTCTTTCTTTCCTTTTTTTTTTTTTGAAACAGGGTCTCGTTTTGTAGTTAAGGCTGGCCCTGAGCTCACTATGTAGCCCAGGCAAGCCTTGAACTCTAGTGTTTCTGTTTTAATGTTTAGGTCTCTAATCCACTTCGATTTTAGTTTAGTACATGGTGAAAGAGATAGATCTAGCTTTTGTCTTTGGCAGGTTGAAGCCCAATTTTTCCAGCACTATTTGTTACAGAGGCTGTCTTTCCTCCACTGAGGATATTTGGCTCCTTTATCAAAGATGAGGTGGCTTAGTGTGTCTGGAGTTGTTTGTGGGTCTTCTAATCTATTCCACTGATCCTCCTTGGGTCTGTTACTTTGCCAGTACCATGCATTTTTTTTTTTTTTTTTTTTTTTTTTTTTTTTAGTCACAGTGGCTTTGTAATATAGTTTCAAGTTGGGGATTGTGGTACACCCCCACCATGTCCTTGTTGACTCGAATTGCTTTTGTCTTTTTAGGTCTTTTGTGGTTCCAGATGAATTTTTGGATTATTTTTCTCTACATCTGTGAAATACGGTGTTAGGATTTTAATTGGGATTGCATTGGATCTGTCTAGTAGTTGTGGGCAGTATAGCCATTTTGACGATATTGGTCCTTTCTGCCCCGGAACAAGGGATGTCTTTGCATTTTCTGATATCCTCTTCAATCTCCTTTTTCAGAGTGCTGTAGTTTTCAGAGTAGAGGTCTTTCATTTCCTTTGTTAGATGGATTCCTAGATATTTCATTTTATTGGATGGTATAGTGAAAGAATTGACTCCCACATTTCTCTCTCACTGAGTCTGTTTTTTTGTGTATACAAAGGCTATTGATTTTTGAGTACTGATCTTGTATGCTGCTATACTACTAAATTGGGTGATTAAGTCTAGCAGTCTTTTGGTAGAGTTTTTAGGATATTCTTTATAGAGTATCGTGTCATCAGCAAATAATGACCATTTAACTTCTTCCTTTCCTATCTTTATTCTTTTGATTTCTTTCTCTTGTCTGATTGCTGTGGCTAATGTTTCCAGCACTACATTGAACAGGAGTGGTGATAGCAGTCATCCTTGTCTTGTTCCTGATCTTAGTGTGTAAGGTTTCAGTTTTTGACCATTTAGGATGATGCTGGCTGCTGATTTTTTATAAATAGTTTTTATTAGTTTGTGATAAAGCCCATCTATTCCAATTTTCTGTAAGGTTTTGATCATGAATGGGTGTTGGATTTTGTCAAACACTTTTTCCTGCATCTATTGAGATGACTATATGGATTTTGTCCTTGAATCTGTTAATATAGTTGATTACATTTATTGATTTATGTATTTTTACTATCCTTTCATCCTTGGGATGAATCTAAGTTGGTAAAGGTATATGATCTTCTTGATGGTTCTTTGTATTCTGTTTGCCAGGATCTTGTTGAGGATTTTTGCATCAATGTTCATTAGAGAGATTGGCATGTAGTTCTCTTTTTTGGTGGGATCTTTCCCTCCTTTCAGAATCAAGGTGATGGTTGCTTCCAGGAATCAATGTGGGAGTATTGCTTTCCTTTCAGTTTCATTAAAGAGTTGGAGAAGTAGTGGCATTAACTCTTCTTTACAAGTTTTGTAGAATTCAGCAGTAAAGCCATCAGGACCAGGGCTTCTCTTTTTTGGTAGGTTTTTCATTACATTTTTTATCTCACAGATTGTTACTGGGGTGTTTAATGTTTTTATATCTTCTTTGTTCAACTTTGGAAGTTCATGTATATTTAGTTAATCTATCCATTTCTTCTACATTTTCCAACTTATTGGAATACAGATTTTTAAAGTAGGTGTTTATCATCCTCTGGACTTCCACTGGATCTGTGGTGATTTCTCCCTTTTCATTACTAGTAGTGTGGATTTGAGCCTTTTCCTTCCTTTATTTCATAAGGTTGGCTAACAGTCAGTCAATTTTATTTTTATTTCAAAGGATCAACTCTTTGATTCATTGATTTTTGTATCATTCTCTTAATCTCCATTGTATTAATTTCTGCTATGATCCTTTCAATTTCCTCCACAGTACAAGCTTTGGGTTTGTGTTTCTCCTTGTTTTCCACTAGCCTGACTTCAGTATTAGATTGTTTATTCGAGCTGCTCTGTTTTCCTGGTGTAGGCATTCACTGGTATGAATTTCCCTCATAGAACTGCTTTCATTGTGTCCCGTAAATTCCTGTATGTTGTATTGGGAGTATCATTTAATTGTAAAAACTGTTTAATTTCTTCTGTTGACTCATTGTTCATTCAGCAGAGCATTGTTTAATTTCCATGTGTTTGTGAGGATTTTGGAATTTCTTTTATTATTCAGCTCCAATTCCAAGGCACTATGGTCTGACAGTATACAGGGGATGACTTCAATTCCTTTGGATTTAGTTAAACCTATTCTAGGGCCAGAGATTTAGCTCAGTGTTTCTGGCGCCTGCCTAGCAAGCACAGGCCCATGGTTCAATCCCTGGTAACCACATACAACAATACCAGATGTGGTAACTCACGCCCACCTGCAATGAGTACCACACACCACAGTGCCAGGCATCGTGACTCACGCCTGTAATCCCCCACTCGGGAGGCAGAGGCAGGAAGATTGCTGAGTTCAAGGCTTGCCTGGGCTCCATAGTGAGCTCAGGGCCGGCCTGAACTACAAAGCGAGACCCTGTCTCAAACAAAGCAAAAGAAAAGAAAAGAAAACAAAAACCTCTTCTATGAACTAGCATGTGGTCTGTTTTGGAGAATGATCCATGAACAGCTGACAGCCATGTAAATTCTGACTTTGGGTGGGTGAAATACAATGGAGGCATCTATTAAGTCCATTTGTTCAAGAGTTTGGTTTAGCTGAAGTATATCCTTACTGATTTGTTGTCCAGTCAATCTGTCTATTTGTGACAGTGGGGTATTGAAGTTCCCTACTATTATTGTATTAGTACTTATCTGACTTTTCATATCCATTAGTATTTGTTTTATAAAGTTGCGTGCACTAGAATTTGGTGCATCAATATGTATGAATGTCATTTCTTTTTCTTGAATTGTTCCCTGTATGAGAATATAGTGTCCTTCTTTATCTCTCTTAATCAGTTTTGGGTTGAAATCTATTTTGTCTGCAAACAGGATAGCCACTCCTTTTTTCTGCAGTTTTTTGTCTTATGGAGAATTGTTTTCCCTGCGTTTACTTTTAGTCCATGGCTTTCCTTCTGAACCAGTTGTGTTTCTTGTATGTAACAAATTGTAGCATCTTCCTTCGTGATCCATTCTGTCAGTGTGTCTTTTAATTGGCACACTGAGTCTATTGACATTAACGGTTATGACTGATATGGAGGGATTTAGGTATTTTGTCTCAGTAACAAGAAAAAGCAAGTAAGACATTAGCTATTTCCTTTTTCTTGAGGCTATTGTATATGGTATTGTTTACATAATTTCCATCTCAAAACATAAAAATTTTAAAATAGTCTCAATTTCTGTTTCAAAATAAAATAACGAATAATCTTACTAAATGAAGGAGACTTTAGAATTCATGGAATAAACTTTTTCTTTAAAAAAGCAAAACAGAAAGCAAGAAAACTAATGCAGATTTCCTTTGTAAGCATTGCAAATAAGCTGTTTTTAAAATGCTTCTTTACGTATAAACAGTGAACAATCATTCTGTTTGTATTTTCCATACCAGACATCAGCACCAGTTTTAGCCATGTGACTAAATTATCATATAAGTGATAATTAAGTTAAGAAATATTTTTAGTTGTATATTTGTGCTTTAAAAAATAATAGATTCTATAAAATCACACAATATAGTACAGATTTCCTGACCCAAATAGTAATGCCGATCACATTCTTCCCCAGTAAAGATAGAGAATAAAAGGAGAAATAAGAATGTAGAACTCACACAAAAGCATGATAGGAGCCTGCTGATGACAAAACCAGTGGCTTGGGGTTTTGCAAAGGTAGGAATGCTGTAGTCTGTATTCCTTTCCCCTGACAAGAGGTAGAAGTAGTAGCTAATTTGTATTTCCAGTTATATGGCAGACTAGTCATCTGAGTTAATATGACTGTCAACCCTTAAAATTATGCATAGAATAGATCTAAAAGTCATAATTTTACCCATATTTTGGATAAAATTTTACCCATAATTTGGGTTAATTTGCAAGGAAGTGAAATTTTGTACCAAAATCCTCACAAAAGAAATAATTCAGAAATAGAGTATAGAAACTTGCTCTTAACTCCATTCAAGCTTGTTCTAAACTTTGTATTCTTAAGTTTTGCTTTTCCTGGCCTCACTAGCTACCTACCTGAAATATGAGAGAAAATCTGGGGTTCGACCAAGTCAGTGTGCTTAAAAGAAAATATTCCCTTCCTATGCCTGATACTTCATACACTACACTCTTAGCATTAGGACAGATGAGAAATACTCCACTGTCGCCTATAGTATAGCAAAAAAGTAGTGTCTTGAACTTTGTACCAAATAGAAATAATAAGCCAGGAAGTGAAGTGAAAAACGCTGAGCACAGTCTCATGGTATTTTCAGCCTCAGTCCACACCTTCCTCTGTAAGTAAATTTAACTCATTGCAAGGAATGAAATTTGCATCATCCTTGATAGCTCTTAATAGGAAAGTCTGGTAATTAAAGAATTCCCACATAAAATTCTAAGGAAAATGGTTATAGAAGTTCTAAAGCAAGCAAGGAAACATGCAGATAGTACTGAGTGTAAAGTAAACAAGTATTTTTGGATTCCAGAAATGGATGAGAATATGAATAGTAACAAGCAATATCTAAAGACATAGGGTATAATTCGTGAAAGGAATAACTAATAAGCTGGATCTTACTGAAATTAATAGTTTTGCTTTGGAAATAACAGTATGAGAGTGAGAAAACCAGACATGGACTGAGAGAATGTATTTGGAAAAAGCACATAAATAAAGCTATGTTATCTAAAGTATATAAACTCTTAAAACGAAAAAAATCAGTTCTCAAACCCAATTTAAAAATAGGCAAAACAAATAGCAGAGAGAGTCTGTATGGACAGCAAATGTGTATACGTAAAGATTCTCAATGTCGTATTTCAGGAAAATGTAGAAACAGCGATGTAATGTCAACAAGAGGAAGGAAAATCCAGATCACGAGAAACACCAGACCCTGGTGAAGAGGAGCAGCAACAGGAACTTGTTTGTGGCAAGTGTGACAGCAAAAGGCTGGGGCTGGTTATGAAGCGGTTTGACAGTTTCCTAAAACCAAATACAACCTCACCATTGAAGATAGCAGGCACTGGGCCGGAGGGTTAGCTCAGTGGTTCCGGCGCCCGCCTCGCAAGCGCAAGGTCCTGAGTTCGATCCCCGGTAACCACATGGAATGCTGGGTGTGGAGACACGCCCACCAACGATCAACACCGCATACCACAATGCCGGACGTGGTGGCTCACGCCTGTCATCCCAGCACTCGGGAGGCAGAGACAGGAGGATTGCTGAGTTCGCACCATAGTGAGCTCAGGGCCAGCCTGAACTACGAAGTGAGACCCTGTCTCCAAAAAACAAAAAACAACAAAAAAAGAAAATAGCAGGCACTGTCTTTGGTGATTACCGGATTTGGGTTGAAAGCTGTATTTCTTCATGGGAATCTACACAGATGTTTAAAGTTTCATAATTTTCAAAAGCTGGAAGGAAATAAGATGTCCTTCTGTTGCTGAATAGATAAATTGTGGTGCTTCTGCCCAGGGAAAAATTTTTTTTTTGTTTTTTTTTGAGACAGGGTCTTGCTTTGTAGTTCAGGCTGGCCCTGAGCTCACTGTGTAGCCCAGGCAAGCCTCGAACTCACAGCAGTCCTCCTGCCTCTGCCTCCTGAGTGCTGGGATTACAGGCTTGAGTCACCATGCCCACAGTGAAAATATTTTAGTACTAAAAAGAAATACACTATCAAGTGATGAAAAAGCTCAAAGGAGTCTAATGCTAAGTGAAAGAAACCAGTCTAAAAAGGCTACAAACATCTACTATGATTGCAGTATATGCCATTCTGGAAAAGCAAACTCACGAGACAGTAAACAGAGCTGTAGTTGCTAGAGTTCAGGGTAGGGAGAAATAAACAGGATTCAAAAGTATAAGACTTTGTTGTCATGGTGTCTGCGTGTCAGACATATTTGTCAGAGCCCGTGGAAGACACAGAGCCACAAGTGAATTTGACTGTGGGCTGTATGGTGTGACAGTGATGTGTCACTGTAGGCTTAGCGGGGTGTAGGGTGTTGGCGGTGAGAGACTCTTTGAGCGCGTAGAGGGAGGGGAAGTCTCTGCACTTCTCAACTTTTCTATCAATTTAAAGCTACTCTAAAAGTAAAGTCTGCTAAGGGCTGGAGATTTAGCTCAGTGGTTCCGGCGCCTGCCTCGCAAGTGCAAGGTCCTGAGTTCGATCCCTGGTAACCACATACAATGCTGGCCGTGGTGACTCACATCCACCAGCGATCAATACCACACACCACAGTGCTGGGCGTGGTGGCTCACGCCTGTCACCCCAGCACTCGGGAGGCAGAGGCAAGAAGACTGCGGAGTTCGAAGCCTGCCTGGGCTACACAGTGAGCTCAGGGCCAGCCTGAACTACAAAGTGAGACCCTGTCTCAAAAAAAATAAAAGTCTGTTAAAATGTAATGACTCCACATATTCATATTTCTTTGCTCTATCAGCAGATGTGTCCAAAGCAATAATACTACCCTGGCAATGGGCACAGTGAATATCCAGACCTTGGCTTTTAATAGTGTTGTCTAAGGAATCCAGGATGACTCATGCTGGCTCTAGGGCAGGAAATGGGCAAAAAGAGTCTGGGGATCTTGCAGGGTCAAAAAAGACAGGAAGATGTTCAAAAAGAAAAAAATGCACAAGTGATCAACTGATGGGATGCATCAGAGGGGCCAAACAGCCAAAGGCAAAAGCTTGGAATGGCTACAAAGAAAACAATTTGAATAATAATAAAGTAACAATGAATTATAATACAAAATTTAGGATAAATATTCGCATGTCCATGCTGCTGAAAACAAATGATCCAATAAATGAATACAGAGAAAACAGAAAGATCATCCGTGCAAAAAAAGAAATCCAAAATGTGTGTGATCACTGTACCCTGCGGGATGCAGAGTCCGGGTCCTGCCTCTGGAGGGGGCGCCTTTCTCCTGAAGACCGCAGTGTGAAACGGAGGAGGCGAGAAGTCTAACGGGCTGCCTTCGATGATCCAGAGGAACAGCGGCAGCCGAGAGTCCATTGCTATCGTGATGCTGCCGCTGGGGGGCGAACCAGAACTGCCCCTCGGAGTCCTCACCGTACACTCACAGTCCCAGTCTGATCGCGAGAAGACAACAAACGGATCTCGGTAAAAGGCAAGTCTCTAAACTCCTGGTGAACGGCCGGTCCGTGTACAAGCACGACCGAAGAGCATGAGGAGCATCGAAGCGAAGGTATGCTGGAGAAGCTGTCCTCTCAAGAGGACCCCGGAGGGCACAGGGCACACTGTAATGTGCAATTCTGGGTGAGGCCCCGAAACAGGAAGAACAGCAAAAGAAAGGTGATGACCAGTGAATAAAAATAAACTCTGAACCTGATTTCATGTATTAATATTGTTCATTGACTAAGACAGATGTGCCCTAAAATCCAAAGATGCTCATAACAGGGAGAACAGGTGTGAAATCTAAACTCCTCCCAACTTTTATGTAAATCTAAATCTACTGTACACAAAAGAGTTATATAAAATATGACAATTCAGAATTTTCCCCAAATCACGAGAAACCTTTCTTCCAAGGGAAAGTTTTCCCACTTATATATATAGAAGTGGAACTAAAGGACCACACCCTACATGTCCAGATCTCAAAAACAGGCAAAGAGAAAAGATTTACGATATACAAAAATACCTTGTTTATAATATGGAAAAGACAGTAAAAGAAGTAAAGTAATTGCTTGCTATCATTCAAGAACAAAGGTGGAATGGTGGGCCAGAGATTTAGTTCAGTAGTTCTGGTGCCTGCCTAGCAAGCGCAAGGTCCCGGTTCAATCCTGGTAAACACATAGACAATGCGGGGTGTGGTGACTCACGCCCATAATCCCAGCAATCAGTACCAAACACCACAATGCTGGGCGTGGTGGCTCATATCTGTAATCCTAGCACTCGGGAGGCAGAGGCAGGAGGATTGCTGTGAGTTCAAGGCTTGCCTGGGCTACACAGTGAGCTCAGGGCTAGCCTGAACTACAAAGCAAGACCCTCTTTCGAACACCAACAGCAAACCCCCCCAAAAACAAAGGTGGAATGGCTTAGGCAAACTGTTATTGAATTCAAGCAAACTATATTTAAATAGACTACGATGTCATACCTAAGTAGGATTTAGTATAGATTTGTGAAGTTGGTTTAACACTCAACTATCAATTACTATTATTATTTTCATAGATTAAGGCACAGTGGTGTGTTTTGTGCAACTTTATACTCACTTTGGTGCTCCTGGGCACAGAACTGTAGTTGGACATTTCTTGCCTTTAGGACACTCGGGTGCCGTGAAGTGAGGCTGCAGCGCCCATACAGCGGTAGGCCCACAAATTGTCACGGAGCCCCCAAGTCCCCTCACATTATGAGCTCTTAGCTGAGGGAGAGGATGAGAAAATAGAATTGTAGGTGATGGAAAAGAGAGACCCAAGGAAGTTCACAATCGAAGGTCTAACAGAAGGTTTGCAGATCTCCACATCCTCAAAATATTCGAAAATATGGACCAAGGCTGCACTGGATCTGGCCAGCAGCCTGGGATGCTGCTCTTTTGGCAATAATGGCTTCTCCTCTTCAGGCTCGGGCTGTCTCTCCGCCCTCTGAGGCCTTCCTCAGCCCCCCTTCTCAAGAGTACTTCAGTATTTTTTTTTTTTTTTTGAGACAGGGTCTCACTTTGTAGTTCAGGCTGGTTCTGAGCTCGCTATGTAGCCCAGGCAAGCTTTGAACTCAGCAATCCTCCTGCCTCTGCCTCCCGAGTGCTGGGATGACAGGCATGAGCCACCACGCCCGGCACTGTGGTATGTGGTATTGATGGCTGGTGGTCGTGAGTCTCCACGCCCAGCATTGTATGTGGTTTCCGGGAATCAACTCAGGACTTTGTGCTTGTGAGGCAGGCGCCGGAACCAATGAGGTAACCCTCCAGCCCAGTACTTCAGTTTTTAAGGAGCTCTTTCACTTTTTTTTGAGACAGGGTCTCGCTTTGTAGTTCAGGCTGGCCCTGAGCTCACTATGTAGCCCAGGCAAGCCTTGAACTCAGCAGTCCTCCTTCCTCTGCCTCCTGAGGGCTGGGATGACAGGCGTGAGCCACCACGTCTGGCACTGTGGTGTGTGGTATTGATGGCTGGTGGGTGTGAGTCACCACGCCCAGCATTGTATGTAGTTACCGGGGATCGAACTCAGGGCCTTGCGCTTGTGAGGCAGGTGCTGGAACCACGGAGCTAAATCTCTGGCCCATCTTTCATTTTCTTCATTAGGTTCATTCCTAGGGATTTAATTTTTTCTGATGTTTCCACAAGTGATATTATTGTCACGATTTCTTTCTCATTGAGTTTGTTCTTGGTGTACACAAATGCTATTGACTTTTTTTTTTTTTTTGAGACAGGGTCTCACTTTGTAGTTCAGGCTGGCCCTGAGCTCACTATGTAGCCCAGGCAAGCCTGGAATTCAGCAATCCTCCTGTCTCTGCCTCCCGAGGGCTGGGTTGACAGGCGTGAGCCCCCACGCCCAGCACTGTGGTACATGGTATTGATTGCTGGTGGGTGTGAGTCACCACGTCCAGCATTCTGTGTGGTTACTGGGATTGAACTCAGGACCTTGCGCTTGCGAGGCAGGCGCTGGAACCACTGAGCTAAATATCTGGCCCGTTATTGACTTTTTTTGTGTTGACTTTGTATCCTGCTACAATGGCTATTAATTCTGAGTTTCTGGTGGAGTTCTTTGGGTCTTTTATGTGCAGTATCTTGTCACCTGTGAATAATGATAATTTGAATTTTTTTTTCTATGTGCATGTCATTTATTTCCTTCTCTCGCCTGGTAGCTCTGGCTGTTTTGAGTACAATGTTGAATAGAAGTGGTGATAGTTTTGTTTTGGTCCTGCTTTTAGAGGAAATGCTTTTAGTTTTCCCCAGTTTAATGCAGTATTGTCTGTTGGATTGTCATAAGTAGCTTTTTATCAAATTAGATGTGGTCTTTCTATATCAAGGGCTAGAGAAGAAGGAAGGCCTAACTGGCCCCCTGAGTGAGGACAAAGGAGGAAGATGGGCCTCAAGGGTGACTGTGTATCAGGGAAGAGTTAAGACAGCTGAAGTTACGTTGTTTACCAGAGAAGGTATTAGTGGGTGTTGGAAACCAGGTGAATCTTGTGTTGCTCTGATTGCTTGTACCTCTGTGTGAATAAAAAGCGGCTGAGTGCCGGCTGCGGTTCCTCGGCCCTTGGAGGTCGGAGCCTCCTGGCCGTCAGCGTGTTGAGCTGATTCCATGTCTCTGCCCGTCGTTCGTCCTCGGTCCCTCCAGGGATGGAAGAAAAGAAGTAGCAGGTCTGGGTCCTGGAGCAAGGCCTGCAGAGTGAGGTGTTTACACTTCTATACCTATTTAAATTGGGGTTCTTAGCATGAGCAACTGTTGGATTTTGTCAAAACCCTTTTCTGCACCTATTGATACTTTTTTTTTTTTCCTTTTTGAGACAGGGTCTCGCTCTGTAGTTCAGGCTGGCTCTGAGCTCACTATGTAGCCCAGGCAAGCCTGGAACTCAGCAATCCTCCTGCCTCTGCCTTCTGAGTGCTGGGACAACAGGCTTGAGCCACCACGCCTGGCGGTCATGTGGTTTTTGACCATGCTTCTGTTTACATGGTGTGTTGCACTTATCACACCGCTTACACTTGGTTTGTGTACAGTGTGCTCTCTCTTCATCTTCAGGGTGAAGCCAACGTGGTCGTGGTATATAATGTTTTTGACGATGCCTTGTACTCTATTTGTTAGTAACTTGTTGAACACTTTTGCATCTATGTTTATTAAGGATTCTGGCCTCTGACAAATTTAGCGTAGTCTAAGTTTATCGGTTTTATAAACACGACAGTACTGCACAGTACTTACCTTTCTTCTTTCTTTTTTTTTTTCTTTTTTTTTAGTACGAGGGATTGAACTCAAGACCAGATGCTTGCAAGGCAGATGGCGAAACAGCTGAGCTAAATCCCGGCCCACAAGTAATTTCCTTGGACCTCCCAGTCGCTCTCTGCTCAATCACTGACTCAGCCTTCCGACTTCCTGTCCTGCGAACTCTACTTACGGTAAGTGCCATAGTTATACATTATTTTTACTGTACCTTTTAATGTTTATGTATGTTCAGGTAATGGATACTGTTGTGTTACAGCGTAGCCTGGGACGTATAAGATACAGAATACAATCTGGGTGTACCAGAGATTGTAACATTTTGGTTTGTGCAGTTATACTCTGTGTTTTTCACATATCCAGAAATTACCTGATAATATATTTCTGAAAAGGGGTTTTCTTTGTTTAGCATGATATGACTATGGTTTGAAAAAATATCATGATATCTTTCACTTACATCTTTAACAAAATATCTGCTGTAACCCTGGTTGTAATGTGACTTTTGTTTTCATATTTATGGGATCACATAATATGTGTACTTTTGGGTTCTTCCACTTACTAAGTTTCCCGTTTTCCACATTGCAATATGTATCAGTATTTCATCCATTCTTACAGCTCGATTGTATCTTACTGTACAGATTTTGTGTATGCATTTCTCAGCTGATAGACAATTAGGTTTTCCTGCATTTTGGGTATGATGAATATTGCTGCTCTAAATAGTTTTGTACAATTTTTTGCCTGGATATCTGTTTTTATTTCTTTTGGATATATGCCTTGGAGTAGAATTACAGGGTGACATGGTAATCCTACATTTAAGCGTCTGATTAATTTTGAAGTAATCTTCTGACGTGGCTGTAGTATTTCACATTTCTCAATTGATTCCATTTCTCTACATTTTTCTAAGACATTGTTTTCTGACTCTTTGATTTTAACTATTCTAGTAGGTGTACAGTATATATTACTAGGTTTGGTTTGGTTTTGACTGGTTTTCTTTATACTATGAGTTGCATTTTTTGTATGCATGGTACTATTTGGGTGTGAGACATTTTTTTTTTCTTTCTTTTTTTGAGACAGGGTCTCACTTTGTAGTTCAGGTTGGCCTTGAGCTCACTATGTAGTCCAGGCAAACCTCGAACTCAGCAATCCTCCTGTCTCTGCCTCCCGAGTGCTGGGATGACAGGCGTGAGCCACCACGCCCGGCACTGAGGTATGTGGTATTGATGGCTGGTGGGCGTGAGTCTCCACGCCCAGCATTGTATGTGGTTACCAGGGATTGAACTCAGGACCTTGCGCTTGCGAGGCAGGCGCTGGAACCACTGAGCTAAATCTCTGGCCTGAGACACTTTGATTTTATCTTGTTTGTTGGGGTTTTATGTTCTTATAAATACCACTGAACTTCTCTGTGGGACGCAGTTGAGTTACTTGAAAATGATGGATCCTTTTGGGTCTTATGATTAAGTAATATTCATAATAATTACTATTTG